>JBAMMX010000020.1:10584012-10851512 GCA_037126225.1 Dillenia turbinata
TTTATTGGTGAGAGAGATAGATACGGCATTCCACTACCCACATCGTACTATATCTAGTTGTACCACGATGAGAAATGAGTCAACGTCGAGGATGGGAGTGGTAGTATTGTGAATGAATAGATTTAAATCCCCTTATCGGGTTTCTACCCAAGTTTGGCCAAATTTTTGGATAGAAGTGGTTTTTTAGAGAGACCCCATGATTTTTAGAAAATATGAAATTGTGGATGCATTTCTTTTAATTATCAAGATTGTTTGAAATTATTTTATATTTGATGAGTTGTTTGAAATATATGTTTTGATATACCCACATTCACCCCTCATTTATTGTCACAACCATCCATTACACTCCACTCAGTATTTATATACTCACTTCCCCATTTTGATTTTTATAGAGAAAATTTAATTGAGACTTGTGGACACTTTGGGTGATTTGAAGAAATTTGTTTGTCGAACTTCTACGGGTAATAGATCTCTTTGATTTGAGGTATTAGTAGACCCCAGTGGAGACAAACCATGTAATTATTTTGCAAAGTTATTTTGTTATTATATTTATATGGATTTGAAATTGATTATTGTTTGTACTAATAAAAATGAGGACATTTATTTTTATTTCCCTGGATTTTCTTTGGGAATTATTTCTTTTGGTGAAAATTTGGTAAAGATCCCTTAAGTAGGGACTTATTCTACAATTTATGGATTTGTGGATTTGAATTTGAATCGCCGGGTTGGCCCGATGCATGCATATTCTGAGTAGAAATGGATCGGTATAGTCCTTGATTGTGAAACAAATGCCTAGTGGTACCTCGGTGTACGGGTGAAGTTTACTCGTATTCTATGGTAAAGCGTGATTGTCGTGTACTCAATCCAAGAGTTAGAGTGTGACAAAAGTTATATAATTGCCATATCATGTTATACATAGAGCAATAGTGTCTAGTTTGTTTCACATTAAAAAAATATATATATATTTTTATCCATAAAACAACAGTGTCTTATTATACCTAAAAGTGCTTACAGTTGACTTAATATTGTAAAATTCAACTACTAGCCAACCATAAATTATTTGGATAAAGAATATCAATTTTAAGCAAATATTTATGGATTCAAACTTGTTAGAATGACATATTACTTAACAAAATATGAAATCACAGATTAAGGGAAGCAATCCCAATATTTCAGCCATTAAATCGATTTTCATAACCGATTCCACAATGACAAATTGTTGCTTGGAGTTGTGTGATTATCTTTCAAGGTCTACACGTTTTCCCTAATAGAACCCTCTAATTCTCTCACAGTTTTCTCCACTACAAAAAAATAGTCTTTAGTGACAAAAACTTAAAAATCGTTACTAAAATTAGATCACTAAAAGTACCCTACAAAAATGAAAGTCAAAAATATTGATCACCGTTAAGTTTAGTCACAATAATGAAAAATTGGTCACTAAAAGGTTCTCTAGTCATATTTAATGATAACTTCCTTGGTCAATAAATGTGTATAACTATGGTCAAATGAATTTGTGATCACTAAATTTGCCTAGAGACTTTTTTTGATCATTGAACTTGCGGTCAATAAATATGTTCATCGACTTTTAGTGACAATAGTAGTCATTACTAAATGTTTATAATTGTCTTCACTAAAAGGGTTGTGGCAATCTTTCCATATTGGATGGCAAAACAAAATTCTTGCTACATATAAGTATCTTTAAAACCACTTTAATTGGACAGTCCAGAGACCAGCCCAACCGCACCGTTAGCCCCAACCCGGATCGGCTGACTCCTACTAGTTCTCGTGTGTCTGTCGGCTTTGATGGTGGTTCCATTGGTTTAGGCTACTAATGCTAGGTCTGCTTGTTCAAGCTAGTGGGATTTCCAGTTCAGGTAGCCATCGGCAGGACCAATGGTTTCAACGAGTGCCGAATGGTTCTCAATGGTTCTCATCAGTCAGAGTGTTCCTACCAGTTTTGCCCTAATCGTCGGTCCACTTTTAGTGATTACTTTTTTTGTTACCAAATGTCGTCACTAAAAATGTTGACCGAGTTACTTTTGATGACTATTTAGACTTTTTAGTGATCATCTTGGTGACAATTTTTTTTGTAACTAACTTGGTGATGAAAAAATTTTGGTCATTAAACATAACCATTTAACGATTTTTTGCACTCTGTCACTAATGACCTTTAGTGATGGAGTATTCTTCGACTCTTTGATGGCGACATTTTTATGTTCACTAAAGTGCTTTAGTGATCACAATTGGATCATTAGTGACCAAAACGCCTCTGTCACTAAATGTCCTTTTTTTTGTAGTTGCTCTCTGGATGATGGAAATTTTGTGAATCCATTGGTATTTCTATCTTAACCCATCACGAAGATATGATACGTCCTACCAAATATTTTAGAGTCTAAATTATATAAAATTTTACTAGATCACTTTTAAAAGGACTCAAATTTTAAATAACAATCCAAATAAATAATTATTTTACATATTTACTCACTGTTGGATTAAATAATACAACAATACTTTGATACCACTTGTTAGGAAATTTTATTTTGATGAAATCTATTACCAAATTATTTAAATTTGCGCTATCACCTAAAAATGCAAGATAAATCAAAGAAAGTATACTTGATTGTATAATAACCAATTGTTGCTTAGAGCCGTGTGGTTAGAATGGAAATTACATGATTTGGAGATCATATCTACTATATATAGATAACTTTGTTATCTCTTGGTATTCCGATCTTAACCCATCACAAAAATATAAATTATCTCTTAAATCTTTACACATTAAAGGACAACATACTATCAAATATTTAAGAGTCTAAATTATCTAAAATATTAGTAGATCACTTTTAAATAAATACAAAATTTAAATGATAATTCAAATACATAATTACTTTACATATTGGCCTAACATTTGATTAAATAATCCAATATTCTCTACTCCCAGTACACATATTCAAGATGTAATCAAATTCCATGAAGGAAACACAGTTGTGAGAGGAAAAATCAAATTTGGTTCAGTCACGATCGAGATGGCCAAGGACATAAGCCAAGAGGTCCTAGATTTTGGGTGGGTGCAGAGGATGATATCATTGTCAATTTGAACTTTATTTGATAAAATCAATTATTTATTAATGAAACCCATTAAATGCCGATTGAATAGCCACGAACATCATCAATCGAAAAGAAATCCACACCATCAAAAGTGATATTTTTATGTTGGCTTATTGTCAGTTCTTTGTAGATGCATCTCTTTTTGTTTGTAGATATTTTGGGAGGGTGCAGAGGATGATATTTTTGTTTGTAGATGCATCTAAAACATTTTCCCGCCCTTGGAGAGAATAGGGACTCCATCAGGTTAGACCTCTATAGCTTGCCCATTGGCACCCTTATCGGTAGAGGCCAAATTAACTTATGATCTAATAATACAAAAACATCTTTATTGAACATCGTTACATAATATTGCTCGAATTTATTGAAGATTGATCCAAGTAAAAAGCACGGCAAATTGAAACTAGAATCAGAACACTCACATCGCTCTGAGAAGGAAGCTAAAACTTCAAGCCAGAGCCACTTAGCTTTTCTTCTATGATCCTGTCAAGACGGTTTGCCATATCACCAGTAAGATGATTCTTCCAATCTCCAATCTTGCCTTTCCTGAAAAATATTTTGGCAGGATATTCAGCATCAACTGTCACACCTCGAAGTTTTCCACTCTTATTAACCTCCAAATTGCTAAGTTTCTCAAAGCTACAAAACTCTATAATATTTTCCACACAGCAGTCTGCCTTTTCCTTCATTGAAAATGGATAACCCATAAAGTCAGCCAATTTTTTCACATAATATGAAGGGTCTCTCTTTATGTCTTCATATTTCAAGAACAATATTTTGTCAGGCCTTTCAAGGCTTGCTTTCCAGTATTCCAAAAAATGGTCCCAAAAAGGACCAAACAGTGCTATTCCTTGGCAAAACAAGCCAAATGCCTTCTCCAAGGAAATGATCGGTTCTTTGTTATTACCCATGAAAGATATTTGTTTAAATTCTGGTGTTTTGAATTGATATTTTTTTTGTATTTTTACAATTTAGTGTTTAAAGTTCAATGAGTAAATGAATATCAAAATATACTTAAAAGTTGATTTCCCAAAAACTTGGACAAAAAGTAATAGTCCGATAAAGCATGTTCATATATACCACCATTTTTTTTTTTTATCTTATATCACTAGTTAGATATGAAATGAAACAAAAAAATTAAAAAAAAAACCTTGATTAATATTAAACCTACTCAAATAAATGTATTATGTGAGCAAATTGCTATTAGTGTGATGAGAGCAAAAGATAAATGTACTAAATAGTTTTTTTAATTTATTTAATTTTTTTATGAGATAAAATTTTTTAAATGAAAAGAATGAATTTTTTATGTAAATATTAATTATTTTGTAAAAATGATAGAATAATCATATTTCATAATAAGAATTTAAATTGTTCAAATATATAATTAATAACCATAAGATAAAAATTATAAAAAATAAAAATTATAATTAAGCAAGTAAATAATTTAATAAATATGAAAAAATAATAAAAATATAAAAATATAAAATTCTTTAATGCAAATAATTAATTAATTTAACATATTAAAATATTTAGAAAATGAGAAATATTAGTGAGGAGAAGTTAATTCGCGTAGTATACAAGATGTTGAATTAGAAAATCACGGACAACCTAGAGGCGTGTAACGGAGTTAACATCATGGAGTTGATGCAATCAGCGTGGGGACATGGTATCTTCAAAATAAAATAATCGTCATGGAGCTCGACATGCTCATGAGGGGGACAGAGTAGGACTGTTATGTGAATCGAGTCGAATTCGAGTTGCATGCATGCCACTCGATCAAAGCCTTAACTCAACTTAATTTTGACCAAACTCAAGTCGAGTTTGAGGGGTTTCAGTATACATTCGAGTCGAGTTCGAATAATAGAATTTTAAATTTGAAAACTCATCGAGTTGCTCATTAGTATATATTAATGTATATAATATATATCTATGAATTATTATAATATAAAATATTAAATTAAATAGAATATATTAATATGTTATATAAATATTCATATCTATAAATGAATCAAGTTTTCAAGTTTTTGATTTGATCTCGAACTCATTAAATTATAAACAAATCAAATTCGAGTCATATTATTACTACTCATCGAGTTCAAGTACTAATAAAAAATTCAAGTTTGATTTGAACATAGAGATACTCGAGATCGACTCGAGTCAAGTACACTCCTAGGACATAGGGAATGTGGCCTTAGCATGATTTACAGGGACAAGAAAAGCACATATAAGAGATGAAATACAAGAATGGGACTATGATACTAGAAATAGAAATCACAACATTGTTGTTGTTGTTGTTGTTGTTGTTGTTGTTAATAATAATAATAATAATATTATTATTATTATTATTATTATTATTATGTATAACACCATCTATTCTCATGGAATATGTATATAATGCATATTGTAGTGTTGATCACAAGGACCTTTATGTTAGTTAATATTAATAATTGTAGAGTATTAAAATAAATTATTAATGTCCTAATTTTAAAAATATTTGAATTTTTATTTATAATATTTTCATATTTTTATATCAGTATTTAATGAATGCCCAATTTGATATCATTGTATCATATTTTTCATATTTTATGTCGCTTTTCATACTCAATTTTTGTTGTGCAAGCAAAAACCATCTATTCTCTTTGCCGGAAAGGATTAAAATTATTTCTCTATACGCATTATCAATGGCAAGTTGTACAGAAGAAATAATTTTAGTCAAAAAAAAAGGATATTGTGTGGAAAAAATTTTATAGAATTTACATATTAATTGAGTTTTAGAAACCATCACTTGACAAAAAAAATAATAAGTGAATATAATTCAAAGTAGCATTATCATTTGCACTCATCTGTGCTTGTATGCAAGATATGATTAGATTTTGCAAGATTATGTACAATGTTGGAAACAAGTTTTTTCTAATGGATCATTAACACTTCATGCTTTCGAATCTCATCTATAATGATACTTAAACCAAAATCAGTGATCAAGTTGATGAAAGGCCAAATCCAAGTTAGTCAACCCCCCAAAAAAATATATGTGGGCCTAAAGGGGGTGCCAATTATGCCAAGGGCCTCTTTACATCTCAAGAGCACTTCATTGCATAGCCTACAGATATAGTCATAAGCAGTGCCCCAAAATGCGGCACCACATAGCTTAAGGCCTTGATTTTCTCCATTGTGACTCCCTCTCAATTCAATAGTTCAAATAGCACTTTAGTCACAACATTATAACATGGTTGCATGCCCTTCTTGGAGGTTAGATCCCTTCGGTCTCCAGGCACTCAATGCCCAACCCTTTTGCTTTTGGTTACTCATATCCGTTTTGATTGCCAAAATCAATTCTATCTTCTTCTTGTAAGATCGTCTATATATTAGGGAACCATAGGACATATTTGTGTCCCTATGGTATTTCATTCGAAACCATACACGCAAAAACAAGGTATCTCTTGAATTGGAAGAGGAGTTTGAACTTTTCTGCTAGCGGGTTTCTTTTTTTGAACCCTATTGGGACCATGTTTTGAGCCATTGGAGAGCAAGCTTGGAGTCTCCCGAAAGAATTCTATTCTTGAAATATGAAGAGCTAAAAAGAGACACTTTATTATACGTAAAGGAACTGGCCAAATTCATAGGCTATCCTTTTTCTTCAAATAAAGAAAAGGAAGGTGTCATCGAGGAAATCATAAACTTTTGTAGTTTTGAGAGTATAAGCAAATATGAAGTGAATAAGTCTAGAAAACCTGATTGTGTGGTTCCTGTAAGATGGTGGACAACTATGTATTGTATAGGAAATCAGAGATTGGTGATTGAAAAACCATTTGACACAAAAAAATGGTAGAGTGCATTGACTAGATAACCGAGCAAAAGCTTAGACAACATGGGTTCAAATTTGGTGTTACAAAAGAGAATTCAAAGGAAATTTTGTTGACAAAACTCTAATTTGATGAAATCTATCACCAGTATTTAGATATACCTTAGATATCATGTTAAATCCTTAAGAAATGCCATACAAATCAAAGAAAACATATCTAAATCCATAATGACCAACTGATATTGAAAGCCGTGTGGTTGGCCTTCCAAATCTACATGTTTTTCCTAGAGAACCTTTATCTCTTTCTCAATTTTGTCTCTTGATGATGCTATGTTAAAGAGAATGGAAGTTGAGATTGATCTGGGGACTGTTATCACTATATATAGATAATTTTGTATATTGGTATTTCTATCTTAACTCATCACAAATATAGGAATTAACTCTTATATCTTTGTACATTGAAGGACCATATCTTATCAGATACTTTAAAATCCAACTTATCTAAAACTTTAGTAAATCACCTTTAAATGGACTCAAATTTCCAATGAGAATCCAAATACATAGTTATTTTATATATTGGCTCAACATTGGATTAAAAAGTCTAACAATCTTCCATTTGGGTTATATGTATACCTGTATAATTATGTATAGCTGTATGAGTTCAACTTTACTATTAATATTGAAATGTATCTATAATTAATCCCATCTATTAATCATATTAACATAAAATCAAAAGTGAACTTTGTTACATCCATTGTAACTCAACCTATTAATGGTCATATATGCTAATACAACTGAATGATATGGATCATGATGTGATGTGTAGAATGGAAATTACATACCAAAAGATCTTTAACATGATTATTCCAATTGATCCACATTAAACTTTAATGAGATCAACTATAATTAATATCAGAGTGTGATGAAAGTAGTCCTTATGTACAATTGAAAAATATAAGCCTATAAAAATAAGCATAAGAAAATATAAATTTCTACTAAAACTGTATATTCTCAAGTGACATGACACCCAAACGAGTAGTGTATTCATGAAACACTTTGAATGACACTCCTTTAGTAAGCAAATCCATGATCATGGAGTTTCTGTCAATAGATAACTATTCACTTTGAATCTTTTCTTTGATAACCAGAAGCTTGAAGCCTATATGCTTTGTCTTCGTCGAGCTATTGTTGTTATTGGAATATAAAACTTCTAACTTATTATCACAAAATACTTGAGTGGTCAATCAGGTCCCAACCACTTCTGCATAGCCCCATGTCAAATTTCCACAGCCACATTCAGTGATTGGATGCTGGCTAACATGATATGAACATCTACCACTATGATAGAGGAGGTTATAAGAGACTGTTTAGCATAGAGACTATAAAAGGCTGCTTAGCACTCTTCTAAGAGATAGCACCCCATCAAGCAAGTAGATATATCCTCATGTAGATTTCATACTATCTTAGCATCCAAGAAAATCGGAGTCAATATATTCAATGATCTCTAAATTGATCTAACCTTTAATATGTGAGTATGCATTTTTTTTATTCTGTATAAATACCGCAAGATCCGTTTGGCCACTTTCTAGTGTACATTTTTGGAGTACTTAAGTACCTGCCCAACATCCCTTTAAGATAAGCAATATCCAAATATATACAAACCTAGGCACACATAACTCCCCACTACTGATGCATAAAGAATCTTCTATATTTTCCTTTGTTCAAGGTCCTTCTTAGGGCATTGGTTGACGCCAAACTTGTCTCTATTAACCACAGGTGCATCACCTTTTTTTTATTGCATCAAGATTTGATTCTGAGATTACCAGATTGGGGGAGAGGTTGTGACTATTAGCTATCCCCTTCAGGACGGTATCACCTATTTTACAATCTTGCATGCCATATATTTGTAAAACATTTTCAATATAAGCCTTTTGTGATAATTTGAGGATTTCTCGAGAGCAATCTCAATGAATCTAGATTTCTAATACAAAAGAGACATCACTAGAATCTTTCATCTCAAAATTCTTTACTAAAAAACCTTTTGGTTTCGTGCACTAGATCTATATTATTACTGGCACATAATATGTTATCGATATGTAAAACCAGGAAAATGTAATTGCACTCACAGAACTTATGGTACACACAAGCATCAACTAAATTTATTTCAAAACCAAACGAGATAATGACTTAATGAAATTTGAAGTACCACTGTCGGGATACCTACTTAGTTTATCGATGGATTTTTTAAATTTGCAAACCAGTTCCTTTGAGTCTTCAGACCCAAAGTTTTATGGTTGCACCATTAGATCGTTTCATCAATATCACAATTGAGAAACAACATCTTAATATCAATCTGATGTAGCTCAAGATCAAAGTGTTGCTAAATAAACTACTGATTGGATGGGATTCGACAAGTTATGATGCAATACATGTCCAGAATATTGCAAAATGACATCATTTTGGCTTCTACAACTTCTGGAATGTAGCTTTTTAGGATTAGACATCTGATGTTTGGGTAGCGCGTAATGATGCATGAGTTATTATATATTGATTTGATTACCGCCATTGTAATTGGTGGGGGACATAGCTCAATTTGATATATACCAATTGAGTACTAGATGAGGCCAGTAGTACTCAAAGATTGGAGAATAAGGCCTTGATCACAAGCTTTGCTCCAGGATGTTAATGGCTATTTCAAGGAAATTTTGATGGCACGTGAAGTGCATGCACTACTGGATGAGGTTGGGATTTGTATGGTTGATGGTATCAAGTGTGTAAAACATAGTGATGTGCTCAAATGTTGGATTTGACAACATTGTAACGACGGCCCATGGACGAAAGGATGGTGTGTATGGAGTCTATTTTAGCTAGAAACTAAGATAGGTTGGGAGACAAAAAAAAAGGTTTCTTGTTTCCCTATATACTTTTCCCAACATAATTATATTGAGAGAATTATATTGGGAGAGGGACAAAATGTGAGAGTTTTTGATCTATAAAAAACTCTAGAGATATTTTTCTGACTCTTTTTGCAAAAAGTTACATTATATGTAAAAAATAGAGAGGGAAATAACAAGAGAGGAAACTTTTGTGGCTTTTATGGGTTGTATGATTTATTAACTCAACGAGATATTTATACAAGTTATGGTATGTGTAGATTAAGGTATTTATAAAAAAGGGAAACTCTAAAATCAAATATTTTTCTAAATATATGATATGTTAACATATTGTGATATTTGGGCTAACATAACCTGACACATATAAAAAGATACCAGTGATAGTAAGAAATATCTAACATAATGGCATCATATAGAATCATGTGTATTTTTTGAGAATATTTAACCATCCATATATTAATATATAAAAAGTATGTTAATGATAGTGAAGTAAAGAACCAAATAAAGACCATAAAAGCACCCAAAAAAAAAAAAAAAAAAAAAAAACCTCATATGAACAGTTATAAAACATGCACAATTTAGAAACAACTAAAGCTTTTTACCTGACCTATCAGAAATAAAGAATTAAAATAGAAAAAATAATGTTGATACTAAATGTGATAATCTAGAGGGGTGAATAGGTTATCTAAAAATTTTGGCTATTTTGGAGATTAAAAGAAAAATTAATTTGTGAGAAGTGAAATCAAGGGAGTGAATGTACAAAACAATAGATATATTATTTATAGTGGTTCCACCTTCTTGGTACACATCCATTCCTAGATTATACCTAAATTGTCTAATCCACTACTCTAATAATGATTTACACACTAACTTCACAGGTGGTAGGCAACCTTACAAGTGTTATACTTAAACACTCACACTTATCTTTCCCAAGAGTAAATAAACTCAATTTAAAATTTCTCTTTTAGTTTTACAATCCTAAGATCAGGAATAGCAGTATTCTGATCTTTTACAATAAATATAGAGTAAAAGGAAAAAGCAAGATTGATTGGGTTAAATGAATATAATATTTGTAATTGATTTTGTATTATTTTTGAATAAATATTACACTAATTTATGGTATTTGATATGCTAGAATTGATGGAGGAGGTTTATGAAGAAAAGTTAAGAAAAAGAACCAAATTGGAGTTTTTCATGCAAGAAATAGAAAAATAGACAACAACATTCTTTTACTAGTGCATGGGCACGTGGATTTCAGGGGACAATATAAGAGTTTATTGAAGAATCACAGTAGCAAGCTTCCTTTCTTAGTTGGAAAAATTCAAGGAATGATGGAGTCTAAATTGGAAGCATTGAAGACCTTAAAGATTTTATTCCATTCTTGATATTAGGAAATAAAATATTTTGAAAATTTTAATTTTGTAAACTTCCTCTTTAACTAGTTCACATCTTGGAGAAGATAAATAGGATATTTAGGTAAAAGAGAAACTTGGTTTAATTCTTTTTAGAAAATAGGAAAGTCAATATATTTAGATGCAAGGGGACAGCAACCCCACGTCCCGCAGGCAGCCAATATATACACCTTCTTGTAGTAGTTTCTGAGGGCAATAGGTCATGAGCCCAAAAGGGGGCAGTAGCCACCCACGGCTCCTGTAGCTTTTCTCTAGCACACTTTTGCTTCAGCACTTTATTTTTAATTACAGCAGAGTTTTTCATTTAATTTTGTGAGTCCTTCTTCACATTGTTTTCTTTTTAAATTTATTTTTAATCAGAGGGTTGTTGAAACCTTGATAAATAAATATTGTGAGATCTAATTTAGATTATTGACTTAATATTTTATAAATATTTATTTAATTTCTACTCTTTAATTTTTATGATTGTTTTAAATTTATTGAATAGAGACATATATTTGATAACCCTAAAACACTATACAACTAATTAAAAATGATAAGGTTTGTTCGTTTATAATAAAGTGGTAATTGACATGGTTTTATGATCTCATAAGTGGTTTAACTTATGTTATGAGATTGAATAATTTAATTTAAACAAATCCAAGTTGAAATTTGTTAACTAGGATTGGCTTTCTCTAAATGTTAAGGCTATCGAAACATTAAATCTAACGAGAGTCTATTGGATTATTTTTCGATAGTGCACGATTTTCAGTAATTAAGATACCATTATTAATTATTTTTCAATTAGAAAAATAATTAATAATGGTATCTTAATTACTGAAAATCGTGCACTACTAGAAAACAAAGTATTGGCGACAAAAAAATCCATCACTGAAAGTAAAGATTTCATTGCTAAAGGAAATTAGCAACAGAAATTTTTTTCACTGATTTTGTCATTGAAAACTTCATCGCTAAAAATTAACAATGGAAAAAATCCATCACTAATATTTTTGATGGATTAGCGGCAGAAGAATCCATCGCTGTACAAATCCATCGCTAATCCGTCGGTATTTTCACAACTCATGTCGATATATCAGAGACGGATTAGCTACGGATTTTTTTATTATTGAAAAGATATATTGTTAATCCATCGCTAATAAGTCGACATAAGTTTTAAAGTTATCAACATATTAGTGACGGATATTTTTAGCGATGGAAAAATCCATCGCTAATATGTCGACATGAGTTATGAAATTATCAATGGATTAGCGACGGATTCTTCCATCGCTAATCTGTCGTTGATTGCCGGTATGAGCACTCAAATTAGCAATAGATTTCTTAGCAACAAATTTTTTCATTTCTAATCCATCGCTGATTGTCGACATGAGTACTGTTTCAGCGATAGATTAGCAACAGATATTTTCAGTGACAAAAAAATTTATTGCTAATCTGTCGTTGAATGCAACTTTCCTGCACCACGACATTTCATTCAGTTCGATCAACCTGTTAACCTGTATCTCAATCAACCATTACATAGTAGGCCTTATATTTCCATCCATATTACGAATTTCTCCATCTGATAGATATAAAAAGCAACTATATTAATTACATACAAAACATAACATCACAATTTACCGAGTGCAATGTATGCATCATATAACTCCATAAAATCAAGTACAATCCACAATGTTGAGCACCATAAAAGTCAAATGCATAAAAATAAAATCATGAGTATCACAGAGATGGGGGATCAGAATCTGGTTACTAAGTGTCATCTAGGCCAGATGGTGGTTGTTGGATATCTAATTGTGCAAGTGTGTCACAAATTTGTGCCTCAATTTGATCTCTCACTTGACTTTGTACTTGTTCCAATATCTGGCTTTGTATGTTCTCCAACATTTGATTTTTCATTTCGTTCATCATTATATCTACTTCCTCTTTAGTATACATTTAAGACATGCATGGAGCTGAAGTGGCACTAGGGGAATTTGTCATAAATACATCTTCACCTCTCTCCCCAAAACCATATAAGCGTCCCTTCATTTGACCCACAATCACTTGACACCATGATCCCGCATCAAACTCTAGTTGAGAAGTACTATCTGAGCCATATTTTTCCTCAACCAATTGTTTGTACTTGCCCTACAACATGAAGACACCTATAAGTGTGATTAAAGAGTTTGATTAAAGAGTTCTAAGGGCTATCTGAGCCATATTTTGCCTTATACTTATTGCTTCTGATTTCTTATCAACATATTGTCCTTTTCCTTTATCATACCTGTGAATGTGATTAAAGAGTTTGAGCTGGGAAATTGTGTGGCTAGATTCTGTAGACTGAACATAATAAAAATCATTAATAATTTTATCAGTACAAAAATTATCAACACAATTTGTAAATAAGAAATAAATACAAACCATTCTCTTCATGTGTATTGCAAACAGGATTGAACCAAATGTGTGCTTTGTGATCTCTCATTCTTTTTCCGTATTTCGATTTTACTTGGTAGTATTTGACTTTTATTGCCACTTTGGTGTGCTCCAGTGATTATCAATTAATTCTTCCCATATAGCAGATGTCAAAAACTCAAGGGGATGGCTTTTGGTTTCGGCTATATTTGTCATACCAAGGGCTTGCATTGCTTGCTTTCTTGTTGCCACAAGCATATCGGAATATCTTCTTGTGCACGAAGCTTTCTAGGCATGATATATCAAATGTGATTGTTCGACTCGCCATGTGAATTTTTGCTGTATATAAACATCATTAGTAATCACTTGCAAACAAATCAATTTGTTGTATATAAATGAAGAAGAAAAGAAACAAATAATTGAAAGTACTTGAGTAAATGCATGCATATATGTAGTATAATACATATAATACACCTTTTATATTAATATATATAAATTATATTATGTAATATAAAATTTTACAATTAGTATAGACCATTATCCCATTTGAAGTCTTGAAAATTTTTGGCTCTTGGCTTACTTAAATATTTTTTTTAAAATTGAAAGTAAGGCTTTTAAATAGGCAATTAGGTTAGATTGCACGCCTTTAATAAGCAAAGTTAAACCCAAATTTTGGCCTATATCAAGTTAGGGTCAAATTATTATTATTATTATTATTATTATTATTAACTAAATGGGTGAGTGACATAACCTATTTTCATCTATTAATTATCTTAATACATAATTCAAAGGTGTTTGTGTGGTGTACGGAGGTTATTGATTATTGCAGATATTTTATAAATTTATTTGTATAAAAGATCAGCCAGACATTTCAATTAAGACCAGAAACATTTAGGTTGGGCGAAGCCATGCGTAATTCCACCATGCGAGATACGCGGTTCAATTGCGTGGGTAGCGCGGTTTCACCACAGGAGCCACACGGTTCAACCACATGGGCCACGTGGTTTCACCACACAGGCCACACGGTTCAACCGTGTGGGCCAAGCGGTTCAACCGTGTGGGCTATGCAGTTCCACCGCACAGGCAGTGCAGTTCAACCGTGCATGCTACCGTGCAGCCCTTGCGATTCCACTGCGCAAGCCACATGGTTCAAGAGCGCATGCGCAGTTCCAACGCGTAGCCCTCATGGCTCAATGCGCAAGCAACCACAGGGCGCACAAGCACGGTTTCGCAAGCTGCTCTTAATTTTAGCCTTCAAGCAACAACACAATATACAAATCTTTGGAAAGGGATGCTAACTGGATACACTACTCTCCAATTTCAGCTATCAATTTCATTATCCCTAATCCTAGCTCTCAATTTGATCTACAAAGCCTAGTGTAAAAGAATATGTAGTGACACATATTGCCTATAACTAGAAGAAAAGAAAAGGCAATTTTATGTAGTAGAAACAAAAGCTTATTTGCTGCTATTTGAATTTGGATATCTAAATCATACTCTTAAATTACAATTCCTAATGTGCATGTTATAGCTGCAGCCCTTATTTGCTGCTATTTTATACTCTCTCTCTCTCTCTCTCTAAACAACTTTCTAATCATTCCAAGTAGAGCCATATTTGCCACCCAGATGCATAGTTTCAATACCAATAATAAACATAATTTTTTTGAAATAAACACTAACCTGAAATTGCTCCCAAAGCCTATCTTTCATCTCCTTTGGCACTATGCACCAAGTTGGCCATGCCCCACTAAGATGTCCCTTATTGTCCTCAGTAATAGAATGAACAACTGTAAGATTAACAAAACTATTTCTAGAGAAAATATTGATTTAATATTAATTTCACACATAAAATTATGTAAACAAATGAATATAAAATTAAAACAAATATTTGTCTTACATATGATTAGTCGCTTCAATAAATGTTTTACTTGTTGGATTGACTGGCACTTCAGTCCCACGGTTTTGGCCTCTACCTTGAGTGGAAAAGGAACCCACATTAGCCTCAACATCAGCATCGGGAACTTCATGTTGAACAATGGTCTCGGGGATATCACCTCCATGCCAAGACCTTCGACTGCTCTCGTTGCCTCTCCAAGAGCTTCCCCTAGACCTAGATCCTTTGCCTCGTACCATATCTATTTATCTGAAATAGATTTGTTAAGACAAATTGAATAACAAAAAACAGAGATAAAATCCTGATTTGACCTCCTAAATATTTCATATTTGAAGTTCTAGACAAATTTTAAATGAGACAAACAAATAAATGAAATAAAAATAAAGAAATACAAATATCATTAAGAAATAAATACACTATAAAATCATTAAGATAAGTCAAAACCTACAAATATATAAGTCAAACAAATATCTAATCAGTTTATGTCATCATCACCGCTAACAGAATTAAATTCTTCATTTTGCTCTGTTTCTGAAAAATCAAACTCTTCTTCTTTTTCTTATTTTTCTTCTTTTTCAACATCCACTGACAAATCAAAGCAGTTGTCTTCTTCTTGGGGTACTTCACTTGGATTTACCTCTTTCATATCACCAACAATTAGAATTCTAGAATCATCAAGTTTAGTTGTATGGTTAACAACTTAGGAATTGATGGTTTATCTTCTTGATAAAAGCTTTCAGCTATAATTGGAAGCATAACACCATAATTAGCTTACCCTTGAGCCTTAGCTTTACATGGATATGTAGTAAACTTTTTGTGCTTGTATTGCCAACACAAAAGGTTCATTAGAATGCAATCTTGATTTATGATTAATTTCAACAAGACCGTGATAAGGGTGCACCCTAACTCCTTTTTCAGTATCATACCAAATGCACTGAAATAGCACTAGCATGTTACCAACACCAAAGTACTCCAATTCTATGATATCAATCAACATGCTATAGAAATCACGTTCAAAATCATTGTAACAACTCCCTTTCGAACATACACCACTATTTATTATAGATTTATCCTGTCCATACTCGTGCATGTGAAACTTGAAACCGTTAACAAAATATCCCTTGTAATATTTCACTGAACGTGATAACGCTTATGCTATATCCCTTACATTTTTATTTACAGAATTTCTCTCATTTGTTACCTATTAATAAAAGAAAGAAATACAACATATTTAGATAAAATAATGATATAAATATATTTTGAAATTAGTCAATACTTGTAAAGTAAATGCCCTACTTACAAATTGCATCAACCAATTTTCGAATTCTTGTTCATGTCTTTTCTCTAGTTGCTCATTTATAATATTTAAATTTTGTTGTCTAACAATATCATCAAATATCCTACTCAAAACAACAATGTAACACATTATTAACTTTTCAATTCCAATTGATGTAAAAAGTAATCGGTTATCAAGATACTTACTCTATAAATTTATTAAGCTCAATACAATTCAATAACATATATCACTGCAGCCTTGTATTATGATTCAAAGAGAAATCTCCGATGACATTCCCAACTTGATCAACCAGAGAGAGAAAATATTGATAATCTCCCCATAGATTGAATAGCTCCACCATCATCATTTTAAGGAACTCGGTTCAACTTTGTTTTAACATGCGGTTCAAAATAAAAGGAACAAATGTTGAAATCTCCTCAATAATATAGTCATCGCATTAGAATCTTTAACGCATCTCGATTCCACACTTTCTTCTTTAATCGAAACATACACCTAAAAATTAATTCACTTTAATTATAAAATGATTAAATAATGTCAATTAAATAGAAGTTCTAGACATTACCTCTCAAATGGATACATCTATCTGTATTTAACGGGTCCTCCCACCTTGGCTTCATAAGCTAAGTGAACAAACAAATGTTCCATATTATCAAAGAATGATGGAGGGAAGATTTTCTCAAGTTTACATAGAGTCTCAACTATATTTCTCTCCAATAACTCCACATGCTTAATACGCAACTCAGTCGCACATAAGTCTCTAAAGAAATTACTAAGTTCTGTTAAAGTTTCCTAAACAGTGTTAGGCACAAGGTCACGGAAGGCAATAGGGATCAATCTTTACATAAAGATGTGACAATTATAACTCTTCATTCCATAAAATTTGCATCCCTCTAAGCTCACACACACCAAGCCAAGTTTGAAGCATATCGATCAGGAAATTTCAAAATTTTTACCTAGTGACATACATCTAATATTTGATCTTTACCTAATGTGTTTGAAATTTTTGGCTTCCAAATCCTCCCATTCATTTCTTTTAATTCCAATTCATGGCATTTGCAATACAATCCCAAATCAAGTCTCGTCTTAACGTTGTCCTTAGTTTTTCCATTGACATCCATAACAGTGTTAAAGACATTATCAAATATATTTTTCTCAATATGCATCACATCCAAGTTATGGCGAATAAGAAGTGTTTTCCAATAAGGCAACTCCCAAAATATACTTTTTTCACCCAGTTGTGTTCAACCCCAAAGCCTTGAATAGTTTGTTTACCACATTTTCTACTGAAAATAATATTAGGATGACAAGATACTCGATAAAACATCTCTTCGCCCGATAATTGAGGAGGAGGCTCATCAATCTCAACTTTTCCTTTACAAAATTTATCCCTTTACTTCCGATATGGATGATCTATAGGAAGAAATTGATGACAAAAATCAAAAAATAAAATATTTTGACCATTAGCAAGATCAAAAGACTTCATGTGCTCCATGCAATAAGGGCAGACTAACTTTCCGTGAGTGCTCCATCCAAACAACATCGTATAAGCAGGAAAGTCACTTATTGTCTATAGAAATGCTGCCCTCATTTGAAAGTTTTGCTTTCCTGAAATATCATAAGTGTAAACACCTTCAGTCTATAACATTTTCAATTCTTCAATCAAAGGTTTCAAAAAGACATCAATATGCTTATTCGGATTTCTTAGGCCTGGGATAATCAGACTCAGAAAAATGAAAGGCAGCTTTATACATAGAAGGAGGCAAATTATACATAGTGATAAATACTGGCCAACAAGAGTAAGGAATGGTTGACTGACCAAAAGGATTAGTTAAGAGGCTCCCATGCTTCACACACATAACCTTAAGCGCATATTTCGAGATTCAAAGACAAAGGATGGATGAGTGCAATCAAAATGCTCCCACGCTTCACCATGGGCCGAGTGTGTAACAACTTCATCATCACTGCGTTTATTTTTAACATGCCATGTCATGTGCTCTTGTCATGCCCCGATCGTCAAATCTGAGCATATAACAATCGCCGTGTTGCCTCAAACTACGTGCAACCTTGGGCACGCACTCCGAAACTCCACAAGGCTAACCTGTTATCAACTTGAATTTAATCAACATCCAATCTCTGCAATCATAAAATATTATCCATATGATCTTTTCCAAAGTAAAATAAGTAAAGTTCCATTCTCCTTAATACAAAGTGGCCAATCAAAACATAAACATATATATACAAAAGCATTGGATCTTATACAAATAACCAATAATACAACATAATTTCGCTTTGATTGACCTTTCCCATGGATCCGTCTACAACTATGTAAACCCAAAATGAGACTATCTTACATGAAGTGCAAAACTCCAGACCAAATAGACCTCACAGATCTCCAAAGAAGGCTATTTGAAGTGAATAGGCTTGCAAAACATGCTCTGTGTGGCTCTAACAAAATGGTGGATAACGTGTATTGTATAGAAAAGCAGAGATTGGTGACTGGAAAAACCATTTGAAAGCAAAAATGGTAGAGTGCTTTCACAAGGTTCAAATTTGGTGTTGCAACAAAGAATTCAGAATGAATTTTGTTGAGGAAATACTAGTTTGATAAAATTTATAGCCAATATTTAGATATACCCTAGATGTCATGCTAAATCATCAAGAAATGCTAGAAAAATCGAAAATAAGTATACCTGAATCCATAATGACCAATTATTGTTGAGAGTCGTGTGATTAGCCTTCCAGATCTACACATTTTCCCTAGAGAACCCTCTAACTCTCTTTTAGTTCTCTCTTGATGATGGGATGCAAAAAAGAATGGAAGTTACGTGTGATCTAAGACCATGACCACTATATATAAGTAAATTCATTATCTATTAGTATTCCTATTTTAACCCATCACAAATATAGGAATTACCCCATAAATCTCTACATATTAAAGGACCACATCCTATCAGATACTTTAAAGTTCAAATTATCTAAAACTTTAGTAAATCACTTTTAAATGGATTCAAATTCTAAATGAAAATCCAAATATATAATTATTTTACACATTGGCATATGGATTCAAACTTTAAATGACAGTTTAAATATATGATTTTATATATAATGGTCCAATGTTGGATTAAAAAAATCTAACAATCTCTCACTTAGACTATATGTATACATGTATAATTATGTATAACAATATGAATTCAATTTTTCTGTCTATATTGAAATGTATTTATAATCAATCCCGTCTATCAATTATATCAGCATAGGATTAAAGTGGCCTTTATTACATTTATCATAGCTTGACCTATGAATGGTCACGTATGTCAATACAACCAAGTAACATGAATCAGGATGTGATGTGTAGAATGAAAATTGCATACAATGTGATTTTTAACATGTGTATTTCTAGCTGATCCACCTTAAACTTTAGGGTAAATTTGGTTCGCAAAAGGGGAGAGGGAGGGAGAGGGGGAGAGGGAAGGGAAGGAGGAGATTTACTTCCCCTAGTGGAAATAAATACATTTTTTTAAATTTTGTTTGGTAGAAGTGGAATGGAAGGAAATGGGTATTACTGTCTCTTGCTTGGTTAGAGTGAAAAGTGAAAGGAAATACTAACTTATCTTTTTAACATGACTACTATGCCCTTGTAATATATTTACTTCCTTGTCTTTTACATGATCTGATCTATTGCTATTACAGATTTGTTACTATGTTGTAAATTTGATTGAGCTTGAAGTTCAAAGGCCTTTATTTCCTTGTAAGTTACTTTAATCCATATTCCAATAGAAAGTTTATGCTAGGAACCTGATTTCAAGTTTTAATGTCTGTTTAAGGCCTCTTGGACCATATTTAGAAGGACTTATTTAAGCTCCTAGCCATGGCTTTAGATGGTGAATAATATGAGAAAAAGGCATTGTGAATTTGGCTTTCAAATTCCATGGCGCAGTAGAGATGCATGCTCTAGTTTCTCTGAAAATTCTATAGCTGATAATGTATACTCCATACATTCGGCCTATGTAATATATTTGTCTTTAGATTCATTTTTACTGGCACCATTTTTCAGATCCGCAACATTTTACCCTTGATCTTCTATGCCCGAGTTTGTTAGCTCGGTTCTGTCTAATCCAAAGTTGTACATTCTCTTCTCTATCCCATCAATAGGTTGTTCATATAACTCACATTTTTATCATTTCTTCATTATGGAGGGGCAAAATATTCAAAGCTCTTTTGAAATTTTGTTGTATAAATCAATTAATAACATTATAGTAATATCTAATAACCGAAAGTACCAATTAAGGCTGACAAAATGGATATAGCACTATAACATTCCAAAATCCAAAAGCTTCTACTACATATTTTACTATATGAAGATACCCATCATCTTGTACAACAACACTAAATGCATTTCAGAAGGCATAGCAAAAAATGTTTTCATTTCAATTGGACTCTTTAAGAAGTAGAGAAGAGCATCAACTTGATAATGTTGAGGCACACCAATATTTTTTAACTTAGCGAACAGTTCTTCCTTAGAAAAAATGTGGCTGTGAAGTTTTAGCAATTTCAACTTTGTCACGCCCCGAACCGGGATCGTGAACAGCTGCCCGTTGCCCTGGATGCCGGCTGTATTTTTACAGAAAATCGGGTAGAATCTCCCCATAAATCGAAGGTCTCCCATGTACAATTTAACCTGTTTAAACCTGTATAATTTAAAATCGTCCTGTAAATAAAATAAAATAGTCATCCCGGCCTCAAAACAATCCACCAAATCTCACAACCGGCATCCAGACAACTCAAGGATAACAAATCACCAACAGTCCTAACCACAGACCTCTATGGTCATGCCTAACTAGAGCATGAGCAGCCGTCACACCGAGCGGACCTAAATTTTATACAAATATTTTACAAATTCCCAAGTTAACACTTTAAATATTTACAAATGCCTCAATACAAGTGAAATATAAGAGTTTCGCAAACAAAAGTCTAAAAATTTTACAGTCATCCCATAATATGTACACGGCCAACTACGGACCTCAATATCAAGACCACGCAGGGTCGACATAAAGTACGAAATTCATATTTTCAATTAAAACTTAAATCTCACTGTCGTAAATACCAAATCCACAAACAAGCTATCAAGCCCTCCAGAGCCAAATGCGTCGCCCTAGCACCATAATCCTGTCTGGGGAGGGAAAGAAGAGGGGTGAGTATCTATGGGAGGATACTCAGTGAGTGAAGGGATTAATCTCAAGTACTAATAGTGTAGGTAAACATTGGAGTGTCAAATAATATCATTCATAACCAATAATTCAAATTTTTGCAACAAATCATGATATGTTCGCTAAAATGAACTCATTTAATCATTCACACGATATCATACGTATATGCATCCATTTAAAATCAAGTAGATCATAGAGCAAGCCGAAAGGATCCTGGCAAAGATCAGCCATGACTAAGGATAGGCGCATCGGGGGTTTTATTATACAAAGTGTTTCAAAAGTAGCTCTCTACCCCGACGTTGGCCATGGACTTAGCCCTTGCTTACCCAGACTCGTCAAATAGGACCCCGCCCGGTACTAAACGGTGGCGTTACACACGTCCTCCCTCGATGTGGGTTCAACCGGCCGCACCTATGAATAAATATAAACTGGACATTTGCGGATACCTCCTGCAGAAGCGTATCCGGGCAACCCGTGCCTCTACAAAGTCCCTTCGTAGCTACGGAATCAATCAAATAATGCCATATGATCATATCATCTCAAGCTAGTAGGCATCCAACCTACATAGCCAAATCATCTGATCATATCCTCAAAACAATTCAAATCCATGTGCCAAATACAATTTCATCGAAATCATTTAAATTCAACAAACCAATGCAATGGTCGAATAACAAACATTCCGTTTCTCAAATCATGGTACAATTTCATTTCTTTTCAAACATGGATGCATAATCGTAGAAAATATAAGTACGACACTCCGATAATCACAAAATAGATTTGAATTTCAATTCTATACGTCGAGACAATGCATGTCAAAAGCATGTTTTATTAAAAACACGATAAAATCAGGTTTCACTATTTCATGCAAGAGATTAGGGTCCTACTCACATGCCAGGGAGAGTAATCACTCCCTATTTCCAAAATAAATCTGAATTTGACTTCTCAAGTCTCCAACAAGATCAACCTAATCAAATTATCACAATAATCATCAAATTTCCAATTATTCTTAGGGTTTATCATTTTTCCTAAGTTTGTACAAACCTTAATTCTCCAATTTATGAATAAACTCCAATGTCATCAATTTTCATTCCATTTATAAGTAAATAACCAAATCAAAATCAAGCTAAATTCAAACCTAAAATCATTCAAAATCAAAAACAAGTCTAAATACATAAATTCCCTATAAGTTAGAAAAATCTTTGAAAATTCATACACTTTTCAATTCTCATCCGATTTCTTCAAACCATATCTCATTTTAAAGGTATTGAAACCTATTTTCATAATATAGAGATTGTATTTGACTTACCTATATGCAACATCAACTATAATGTAAAACAACGCATCAATCCTTAGGCTCAAATCCCAAATTTTGACTTTTTTCATGCATTCGTCAAATTAAACTCTGAGAGAAATTATTCTAAACAAATTAATACGATTCTATCATCTGCAACAGCGCAAATTCGTATATTTTACCTAAACAATTATATATAATGTCCGATAACACACTTAAATCAAATCTAATATACATCCTATAATTTGAAATATATTTTTACTCTAATTTACCCCAAATTTACCCTAAATGCATTCAATTAATTGAATCATTCAGAAATCCCTCAACTAGGGTTTCCTCGATTCGCAGACCTAACGTCTGTGCACAACTCAGCTTGAAATCCTGTAATGTCTCCAAATTGAAGTACATGTGAGCAAATTTAAACCTAATTACTCAGAATATTCAAACCCTAAAATTAAAATCGGAAGTCTGTTCTTACCTATGTAGACCGCGGCTTAGGGTTTTCAGAAGTTTGATTGACGACTGCAGTTTGGGCTTCAGCCGAGGTTGCAGCAAGGGTGTGGCGGAAAGAACTCTCGGCAAAGAGCTGCGTGCGCGAGGGGGTGAGAGGGAGAGTGAGACGAAGAAGAAAGAGAGATCGCAGAGAGCTATACAGTGAGAAATAGAGAGAGAAAGAGGGCAGAAAGGGACACAGAGGAGGCGAGCGGTGGTCAGTGGTGGCTGTGGGTTGTAGTGACAGTGGCGATTAGTGGCGGAGCAAAGGAAATCGCCGCGAGAGAGGAAGAGCCGAAGAGAGAAAGAGAGAGAAAACCCGCGAGGGATAGAGAGAGAGATCAATAGATGGACAAAGATGGTAGATGGAATAAGCGGTGGTTGTGGCGGCGGAGGAAGAAGGCGACGGCGGCGATAAGTCGGGTGAGGGAGAGATTGAAAAAGAAGCCGAGAGAGAGAGGGAATCGAGAAGAGAGGGATACTGCGATTGACAGAAAGAGAGAAGGAAAAGAGGGAGAAGAAGGCGGTGTGCGGTGGAGGAAGGCGAGAGAGAGAGCGGCTGCGGGGAGAAAGAGAGCCGCGGGAGAAAGAGAGAGAGGGAGAGAACAGAGAACCGAGAGAGAGAGCGATCGTGAGAAGAGAGGGAAGTGATCGGTGGTTCACGGTGGCAAGTTGGTTGCAGCGGCGGCGGCGGAGGCGATTGGTGAGGATGGTAGTGGCTGAGGGAGGCGCTGTGGAGAAGATGAAGAGACGGAGGGAGAGATAGAGTGGGAAAAGGGTTAGGGTTTTCTAACCCTAACCCGTTTCTTTTTTTTTAATAAAACAATTTATAAATAAATAGATAAGAAAAAGAATAAATTAATAATTAAATAAATATTCATATATATATTTATACCTATTATAAAAATAGAAAGAATTTAGAGAGAATGAGAGAAGAATAATATTTTATTTCTCTATTTGATTGTACCTCATGGGATTACAAAGATACCTATTTATAGGTATTTTAAGAATGATGAAAAGACACATCTATTAATATGGTAACCCAAAATTTAATGATCACAAGTATACCCAAAAGCTAAAAGTTGTCATATCATTAAAGAGTAACTCAAAAGCCAATAGTCATTCTTGAATTTGTTCATCCTTTTGAAAAGTCACTCATGTGAATAGACATCCACAATAATTGTATATCATTTATAACACTCCCCCTTGGATGTCTATCGTATAAAGAATATGCCTCGTTAAAACCTTACTAAGGAAAAACCCAGTGGGACAAAATCCCTAGTAAAGGAAAAAGAGTACATCCTTCTTTATACATGCATTTCAATACAATACTCCCCCTGTTAAAGATATCACTTAATGTCTCTATAAAGCCGCATTCCAATCTTATGGATCAATTTCTCAAATGTTGTAGTAGGTAATGATTTTGTGAATAAATCTGCAAGATTCTCACTTGATTGAATTTTCTGTATGTCAATATCTCCACTTTGTAGTAAATCATGTGTGAAAAATAATTTTGGAGATATATGTTTCGTCCTATCACCTTTGATATATCCACCTTTTAATTGAGCTATGCAAGCTGCATTATCTTCATGAACTATCGTTGGAATCTTCTTGTTTATTAACAAACCACTTGATTCTTGAATATGATTAGTCATTGATCTGAGCCATACACACTCACGACTAGCCTCATGAATTGCAATTATTTCAGCATGATTTGATGAGGTAGCAGTTATTGTTTGCTTCATAGATCTCCAAGATATTGCTGTGCCACCATATGTAAACACATAACCCGTTTGTGACCTAGCTTTGTGTGGATCTGATAAATATCCTGCATCTGCATACCCAATTAATTGTGCATTTGGTTCATGAGGGTAAAATAGACCCATATCAATTGTTCCACGGAGATATTGAAGAATATGTTTAATTCCATTCCAATGTCTTTTGGTTAGAGTAGAACTATATCTTGCTAATAAATTTACAGCAAAAGCAATATCAGGTCGTGTATTATTAGCAAGGTACATTAAAGCACCAATTGCACTTAAGTATGACACTTCAGGACGAAGAATCTTCTCATTGTCATCCTGAGGACGAAAAGGATCCTTTTGTATATCAAGTGACCGAACAACCATTGGGCTGGTCAATGGGTATGAATTGTCCATATTAAATCGTTTTAAAACTTTCTCAGTATAAGTTGATTGATGGACGAAAATTCCATTCTTTAAGTACTCGAACTGCAGGCCGAGACAAAATTTAGTTTTACCGAACTCTTTCATTTTGAACTCTTTCTTTAAATAATTTATTGCATTATAGATCTCTTCAGGAGCGCCAATAATATTTAAGTCATCAACATAAACAACAATTATTACAAAATTATGTTCGGACTTCTTTATAAAAACACATGGACAAATATGGTTATTTGTATAATCCTCTTTCAACAAATATTCACTAAGACGATTGTACCACATTCGCCCAGATTGCTTTAAACCATACAACGATCTTTGTAATTTAATAGAAAATAATTCTCGAGAATTGCATGCTTCTGGCATCTTTAGTCCTTCTGGAACTTTCATGTATATGTCATTATCTAGTGCACCATATAAATATGCTGTAACGACATCCATCATCTGCATATGAAGTCTTTTCTATACTACTAAACCAATAAGATAACGAAAAGTAATAACATCAATTATAGGGGAATATGTTTCTTCATAGTCAATTCTAGGTCTTTGTGAAAAGCCTTGTGCAACCAGTCGAGCTTTGTATCGCATAATCTCATTTTTCTCATTTCTTTTTCGTACGAATACCCATTTATATCCTATTGGTTTAACACTTCAGGTGTTTTGACAATGAGTCCAAAAACCTCACGTTTTGAGAGAGATGTAAGTTCTGTCTGAATTGCTTCCTTCCATTTTGGTCAATCTTCTCTTGATTGATAATCCTTTAAATTTGTGGGTTCAAAGTCCTCATTTTCACTCAAAATATCAATTGCCATATTGTATGCAAATATATCATCAACATTTGTATTTGTTCGATCCCATGTCTTCATTGTAGAAATGTAATTTATCGATATTTCTTGATTATCTATTTCAACTTCTTCTGGAAGTTTGTCTTCTTGGATCGAATTATGTCCTTTCTCTATACGATCAATTTGTTCATTTATTCCTCTTTTCTTTCGAGGGTTTTTATCCTTAGAACCCATTGGTCTTCCACGCTTCAGGCATGGTTTAGGTTCATTTGTTGTGAAGGGTCCTTTAGAGACATCAATTCTGATAGGAGTATTTTCTACTGGAACATGTGATTTTGTTACTCGTTTTGGATCAGAGAAAGCATCTGGCAATTGATTTGCAATTTGTTGCAAATGAATGATCCGTTGAACTTCTAGGTCACACTGTTTTGTGCGATGATCAAAATGACATAAGGATGTATTACTCCAGGTAATCTCTTTTTCCACCTTTCCCTTCCTAATATCACCCCCTAAGGTTGGAAAAAATGTCTCATCAAACCAACAATCAAGAAATCTAGCAGTAAAAATATCTCTTGTCATGGGTTCAAGATATTTGATAATGGAAGGAGAATCATAACCAATATAAATGCCTAATTTTCTTTGAGACTCCATTTTTGTTTTATGAGGGGGAGCAATAGGGACATAAACTGCACATCCAAAAGTTCGTAAATGAGAGATATTAGGTTCTCTTCCAGAGACCAATTGAAAAGGGGAAGCTTGAGAACTAGTGGGTCGGATGCGAACTAGTGTTGTTGCATGTAAAATGGCATGTCCCCAAGCGTGAACGGGAAGCTTGGATTTCAAAAGTAATGGTCTTGCTATTAATTGAAGACGTTTAATAAATGACTCTGCTAGGCCATTTTTGGTATGAACATAAGCTACAGGATGTTCAACCTTTATACCAATGGACATGCAATAATCATTAAATGCTTGAGACGTAAATTCTCCAGCATTATCAAGGTGGATTGTTTTGATGGGATAATCTGGGAATTGTGCTCGTAATCTAATTATCTGAGCAAGTAATCTCGAAAACGCCAGGTTCCGAGTTGATAATAAACACACATGTGACCATCTTGTAGACACATCTATTAAAACCATAATATATCTAAATGGTCCACATGATGGGTGAATCGGTCCACATATATCTCCTTGAATTCAATTTAAAAATGTAGGACATTCAAACTCAATCTTACTTGGTGATGGTTTTACTATTAATTTGCCTTGATAACATGCAATACATTGGAATTCATTCAATTGAAGAATCTTCAGGTTCTTCAATGGATGTCCGGAAGAATGTTCCATAATTCGTCGCATCATTACAGATCCAAGATGACCCAATCTATCATGCCATAAAAGGAATTCATTTTGACTAGTAAACTTCTGGTTTACTATGACATTGATTTCAATTGGTTTAATGTATGTATAATAAAGACCTGAAGAAAAGACAGATAGTCTTTCCAAAACTTGTTTATGTCCTATTTTAACATTAGTAATGCACAGATACTCATTATTTCCCATATTGGTTGTTTCTATATGATAGCCATTGAGGCGAATATCTTTGAAACTTAATAAATTTCGGTGGGACTTGGGTGAAAATAATGCATTACTAATCAATAAATTTGTTCCTTCTGGTAGTAAAATGTTTGCATGATAAGATGAAAGAAATAGTATTCACTACCAGATATAGTATTCACATTTTGTTTTTACATGATAAGATGAAAGAAATATTTTTTACTTTTGAGAATTGTGTGTGTAGTTGCACTGTCTACAAAACAGAGATCCTCATCTTTGATCTTTGTTCCAATAATATCCATAGGTCTTCAAAAATAAAAAAAAAAACAATAAATAAATAAACAAACAATAAATTTGAATTTATTATAAATATTGAGAAATAAAAATAATTACATTAATTAAAATCACCATATTCAGCATTCTCAAGAAAATCACCAACTTCTAATTGGGGCAAATTTTCAAGACCCTCAAAGATATTATTAGGGTCACTATTTTGATATAAGGCATTTGCCTCCATATTCTTATCTTTTTCCTTCAACGAGGCTTGATAAAGCTCGACAAGATGCTTTGGCGTACAACAAGTACGCAACCAATGTCCAATCACCCCACATCGGTAGCATTTATTCTCAGCATTCTGACTAGATCCACCTTTTTTCTTGTTTTTTCTCATTACTTTTCCACTTCTGGTAGTTTGTATGATCATTACGGTAAACATTCCAACCACGGCCATAGCCACGACCACGACCTCGTCCTCGACCACAACCATTTCCACGTCCTCGTCCATGTCCAGAATTGTTGTGAGTTGTCGCATTCACTTCAGGGAATGGACTAGAGCCAGTTGGACGAGATTCATGATTTTTCATTAATAACTCGTTATTTTGTTCAGCCACAAGCAAACAAGAAATTAGTTCAGAATATTTCTTGAAACTTTTCTCTCGATATTGCCGCTGCAGGAGCATATTCGAGGCATGAAAAGTGGAGAGTGTTTTCTCTAACATATCATAATCGGTAATATTCTCTCCACATAACTTTAATTGAGAATTGATTTTAAAAACGGCTGAATTATATTCACTAATAGATTTAAAATCTTGGAATCGCAAATGAATCCAATCATAACGAGCTTTAGGAAGTATTACCATTTTTTGGTGGTTAAACCTTTCCTCCAAACTTTTCCACAATTCAAGTGGATCTTTCACTGTCAAATACTCGATTTTCAAATCTTCGTGGAGGTGGTGATGGAGAAAAATCATTGCCTTGGCTCGATTTTGCAAAGTCTCTTTATTATTTTCTTTAATTGTTTCTCCAAGTCCATTTGCATTCAAATGGATTTCAGTATCAAGGATCCATGACAAGTAATTTTTTCCCGAAATGTCGAGAGCCACAAACTCAAGTTTGGTGAGATTTGCCATAAATTACTACCACATAAGCACAAAAATAAATTAGAAAATAATCTATATAAATGTTATTATGAGATATTATTGGTGACAATATGCTGAGAAAACATGAGGCAATAAATATACTAATAAATTCCTAAAAGAAAAATGATACGTAAGATTTCCAAAATGGGCAAATACGTCAAAGTGCAATTATTATTATTTGTTTTTTTTTTGTTGACCATTCAATTGTCAAATGAAATTAAAAAAAAAAAATAATGATCATAACTAGCTTGTAACAGAATCCACCGTTTATATTGTAAAGCGACCACAGGAGGCTTAGAAGAAATTTCCATGTTCAACAATCAGTCATCAAAACTAAAGAAATTATAAGTAAATAATTAAAGTCAAAAGTATTGCAAAGAAGAGAAAGAACAAGTATGATCTGATACTAACATGTTCAGCAGAATGTAGTTAAGCCCAAAAGAACATATTCAGACACTTTTTACAAATAACTCATCTACTACCAGAAGCTATTTATGTCCAACGCATAATTTACATGCTAGTGATCATATGATAGCTCAATCAAGAGAGAGAAGAACTTACAAGTTATGGTTATCGAAACTTGTATGAAATTCAAGTAAATTCGTGCTAATAACGTATTATAAAAATAGAAAGAATTTAGAGAGAATGAGAGAAGAATAATATTTTATTTCTCTATTTGATTGTACCTCATGGGATTACAAAAATACCTATTTATAGGTATTTTAAGAATGATGAAAAGACACATCTATTAATATGGTAACCCAAAATTTAATGATCACAAGTATACCCAAAAGCTAAAAGTTGTCATATCATTAAAGAGTAACTCAAAAGCCAATAGTTATTGTTCATTCATTTGAAAAGTCACTCATATGAATAGACATCCACAATAATTGCATATCATTTATAACAATACCCACTTTATATTTAAAGTTCTAATCTTTATCAAAATAATATGTACTTTGAATCAGAAGAACAGATATTTTAAATATAACAAAAATTCAAATTACATACCTCAAAATCGAAAATCAATATAATTAAAAATTTCTCTCTATATATAAACTGAGAAATATTTTATTTAATTTCATGAACAGGAATACTAGTACGGACACCGCAGTGTCGATGTTACATTTTCTAACCCCCTAAAAACAAGTTTCATCCTCGAAACTAAAAGAAAACTATACAGTAAACAAATGGGGGTACTGTCTCTTAATAGCCTCCCCAGGCTCCCAGGTTTCTTCCTCAACTTGATCACTCCTCCACAAAACTCTGACCAAAGAAACTACCTTGCTTCACAGCTTTCTGACCTGTCGATCTAGAATAGCCACGGGCTGAACCAGAAGACTGAGGTCTTCTCGTAACTCAATAGGTGGAGGCTCAAGTACATGAGAAGGATCAGCTAGGTACTTCCTGAGTACTGAGACATGGAAGACGTCGTGAATACGGGAGAGTTCATTTGGCAGTTCTAATCTGTATGCTATGCTCCCGACCCTCTCAAGGATACGGAAGGGTCCAATATATCTGGGGCTCAGCTTACCCCGCTGCCTGAACCGTATAACTCCTTTCAAAGGAGATATTCTCAAGAAAACCATATCTCCCGTAACAAACTCAAGAGGTCGCCGCCTACGATCAGCATATGCCTTCTGTCTATCCTGTGTGGCTTTCATTCGTTCACGGATGACCTTGACCTTATCCTTCGTTTCCTCAATCAACTCAACGTTGCTGAGACGTCGCTCTCCGACCTCATCCCAGCAGATCGGGGTGCGTCACTTCCTACCATACAGAGCCTCATATGGTGGCATCCCAATACTGGCCTGATAGCTGTTATTATATACAAATTCGACCAGAGGAAGGTACCGATCCCAACTACCCTTGAAATCCATTACGCATGCTCTCAGAATGTCCTCAAGTGTCTAAATGGTCCTCTCTGACTGACCATCAGTTTGCAGATGATAGGCTATGCTAAAACTCAGCCTCGTGCCCATTGCCTCCTGCAACTTGGGCCAAAATCTGGAAGTGAATCTCGGGTTCCTGTCTGATACTATCGACACAGGAACACCATGCAGCCGAACTATCGTATCAATGTAAAGACGTGCCAAGGTCTCCAAAGGATAGTCGCTGCGAATAGGAAGGAAATGTACGGACTTGGTGAGTCGATCTACAATCACCCATATGGCATCATGCCGTGATGAAGTCCGCGGTAGCCCTGTCACAAAGTCCATAGTAATGTGATCCCACTTCCACTCAGGAATGGGTAAGGATTGTAATGTACCAGCCGACCACTGATGCTTGGCCTTAACCTACTGGCAAACTAGACACCTAGCCACAAAATCCGCGATTTCCCATTTCATGCCAGGCCACCAGTAACTATCCCGAATGGTCCGATACATTTTGGTACCACCCGGATGCAAAGCATAAGCAGAGGAGTGTGCCTCCTCAAGTATGGCCTTACGGAGATCTGTATCAGCGGGAACACAAAATCGATCCCTTAATACCAATAAACCATCATCTCGGATCCAGAAATCTCCACCCTCAGCTCTGCGGACTCTATTCGCAATACCCTGAAGCTCCTCATCTATGCCTTGGAACTCTCTGATACGGTCGAACAAGGTCGGCCTGACCTCAAATCTGGCTAGTAAGCCTCACTGATCATCACTAGTCAAACTGACTCCTAAGGCTCGGAGTCCTACCAGACAAGAGAGATATGCTTTCTCTGTCGACTGTGAGGATGATGCTGACTTCCGACTCAAGGCATCTGTTACAATATTTGCCTTGTCCGGATGATAGTCAATAATGAGATCATAATCTTTGAGGAGCTCTAATCATCTCCTTTGTCTCAAATTCAGCTCTTTATGGGTGAAGAGATACTTTAAACTTTTGTGATCTGTGAATATTCTGCAGGTCACCCCATAAAGATAATGCTGCTATATCTTCAATGTGAAAACTATGGCTGCCAACTCTAAATCATGTGTCGGGTAGTTAACCTCGTGTTTCTTTAGTTGTCGCGAGGCAAACGCAATAACCCGACCATCTTGCATCAGAACACAACCTAATCCCTGTCGGCTAGCATCACTGTACACTGTATATTCTCGACTGTTAGTGGGAAGGGCTAAAATAGGAGCGGATGTCAATCGTCGTTTGAGCTCCTGAAAGCTCACCTCACAACGGTCATCCCAAACAAATTTGACTCCTTTCTGGGTCAATCTAGATAACGGAGCAGCTATCTGGGAGAATCCCTCTACAAATTTGTGATAATACCCGGCCAAATCGAGAACACTACGGATCTCGATAACTGTCTGTGGCTACTCCCACTTCATTATAGCCTCAACCTTCCGCGGGTCAACATAAATACCCTCCGCGAAGACAATGTGCCCCAAAAATCCAATCTGTCTCAGCCAAAACTCGTATTTCGAGAATTTGGCATATAACTGCTTCTCACGGAGTATCTGCAATACTACCCGAAGGTGCTGAACATGATCTTCATCACTTCGTGAATAAACCAAGATGTCATCGATGAATACGATGACGAACCGATCCAAGTAGTCGTGGAAAACTCGGTTCATCAGATCCATAAAGGCAGTTGGGGCATTAGTCAGCCCAAACGGCATGACTAGAAACTCGTAATGGCCGTATCGGGTGTGAAAAGCTGTCTTGGGCACATCTTCGGCCCGAATTCTCAACTGATGATAACTCGAACGGAGATCAATTTTAGAGAAAACCTTGGCTCCCTGCAGCTGATGAAACAAATCATCGATACGTGGCAGACGATATCTGTTTTTGATGGTGGCTTTGTTCAACTGCCTATAATCCACACAAAGCCTAAATGTACCATCTTTTTCTTTACAAACAGCACCGGAACACCCCAGGTTGAAGTGCTCGGGCGAATAAACCCCTTATCCAGAAGTTATTGCAACTGAATTTTAAGCTCTCTCAGTTCAGCAGGCGCCATTTTGTATGGCGGAATAGAAATAGGATTGGTTCTCGGCACTAGATCAATCTCGAAATCGAACTCCCGAACTGGTGGTAATCCGGGAAGTTCCTCGAGGAACACGACTGGAAACTCCTGCACCACAGGGACATCCTCAAGTCTCGGTCCCTCAACGGTGGTGTCAACAATATGAGCCAGGTACGCCATGCAGCCTCGGCGTATCAACCTCATGGCTTCCATCATTGATATGACACAACGAGGTAGTACTCTCCTTTCGCCAGAGAATCTCAAAGGGGATCCCTCTGATCTCCGGAACTCAACCTGTTTTGTGAAACAATCTACTGAAGCTCTATGTCTGCTCAGTCAATCCATCCTGAGGATGGCATCAATATCTGTCATCTCAAGAGGAATTAAGTCTGCCTCGAGTACCGCATCCCCTACCATGACCTCACATCCGTGATAGACTGAGTCTCTGAGAAGCTGCTCACCGAGAGGAGTGATAACTAATATCTCCTCATCAAGTGACAATAAGGATTTACCCATCTGGTGGGCAAAGGATGCTCTCACATAAGAGAAATTTAACCTAGTGTCAATAAGGACACGGGCGTCGACTCCAAATATCCTCATGATCCCTGAATGTGAGGAATGGAAAAGATTAAAGATATTCAAAATACAAATAAAAGTAGACAAATATATATATATATCAACTAGTTAAGCTTTTGAAGCTTTAAACTAGTCAAAACTGTACATCGATATCATGATATACAAAATCTCATAGAGAAAACATAACAAAAGTACTACAATGAGGGGTCTGCGGGAGGATTACCTATAATAACATCCGGGTTCGCCTGTGCGTCCTCCTGCGTCAACGCGAACACACGAGTCTGGGCCCTAGGCTACTGTTGCAACGGTCCTGGCACTGTATTACTCCCGGCTACAGTCTGAGGAGCAGTGAGAGCTAAGTGCGCAGGTACCCCCTTCTGGCCTGTGCCAGAAGTACCAGTACGACTCTGTAAAGTCGGTCCTCCTCAACCTAAATCTGGGCAAGTACTCTTAAAGTGACCTTGCTTTTCATACTGGTAGCAAGTAACTGGTGCTCTACATGCCCCGAAGGCATGGTAGTTGCCGCATCTGCAGCAGAAAAGCTATCTCTGTGCAGGCTGTGAAGTGACACTAGGGGCTGGTGCCCCAAAGCCCTGTGGTCGAGGTCCTTGTCCCGGTCCTGCTGGTCTGAAGCTAGAAGAACCTCCGGGATATCCAAAGCCTCTACCCCTTTTCGAAGACTGTCCACCCTGTGACTCAGTCTTCCTCTTCTGGAGACTTTCTCTCTGCCTGGCCTCAGCTCGGACAATCTCCTCTGCCCGATACGCTGAATCAATCACCTCTGAAAGCGTAAAGGAGGGAGTCGCCATCATATACTTTCTGATACTCAACTAGAGGTCATCTTCAAACTTGAACCTCAGCTGAGCCGGTGTAGCCATATCGGGGACGAAAGCTGCTAGTCGTCTGAGCTCAGCCTCGTACTCTGAAACTGACCTCGTCCCCTGGCACAAGTGCAGGAACTCCATCTTCATCCGGTTCTGCTGAAACGGGGTGAAGTACCTGCGGTCGAACTCTCATAGAAAGTCCTCCCACCGTAGGGTCTGTGTGGCACTGTCACGGATAGCCTCCCACCACGAGAGGGCATCTCCGTCGAGGAGTCTCTCAGCAACTCTCAATCTGAGCTCCTTTGACAACCCCAAATCCGTAAGGATCCTGCGAGTCCTGTTGATCCAGTGCTTCGCCGCTACGACATCACTGGATCCAGAAAAGTCTGTGTATCCGAGTTGTCGAGACTCTATCACCAACTGAGTGAGCTTATGGATGCGCCTCAAAGTAGCCGACGTCTCGTTGATCGGAGTAAAAACAGAAGGACCAGGCATCGGAGAAGGAACCGGTGTCATAGGAGTAGGTACGGCCGCAGGTGCGGTCGCTGGTGTCTGTAGTGCAGGTGGGGGCATCTGTGCCCCATATCTACTAAGCCACTTTTGCCACTGCCTCAAAGCGTCGAGCGGTGGTGGAGGGATCTCAGCTGTACCAGCCGGTGGAGGTGCTGGGGGTGGCATAGGAGAAGGTGCGTGAGTAGAAGAAGCACCCTCTGGTACTCGTGGGGCCTCGAGTGCCCTAGAAGCCTCAGGCACTGAGAGACTCTCTGGTGGTGCACCGTGCCTACCACGTCTAGGCGGCATAGTTCTGCAAGGAAAGCACCGTTTTATTAGATAAAACCAAGGATTAGGGTTAGTTACTGGGTAACTAACCCCCTAAAATAGAATTCAAATTATGAATCAAGGTATTTGAATCCAATGGGAGGTGTACCATTCATACACCTGCCTAAATGCATCAAATGAGGGTGATGGAACCGTGACTATAATAGCCGACTGAGAAAGTGCTAGAAGGATACACATGATGAGGAAAAATCCTCGTGTATTCTAGGTACCTTAGGTATAAATCTAGTACCTCACCTAGTAATCATGATCTTACAAAGAAAGAGCTTAAATTATATATGATTCAAAGATTAAGGTTAGTTACAAAGTAACTAACCCCCTAAAATGAATAAAATTATAAGTTTAAGAACTTATAGCACCAATATGCTAGGTTAGATACACACCGTATCTAACCCCCTAAAAAGAATAACTTATATGCCTAAAACCATGTACTGGGATCCCATGACTGTAATGAAACTCTCATATGTATTGAGGACTTTTAAATCATACTTGGGAATATTTTCTAACTATTTTATCAAACACAGCTCTCAACCTAGTGATTTGATACCAACCGAACTGTCACGCCCCGAACCGGGATCGTGAACAGCTGCCCGTTGTCCTAGATGCCGGCTGTATTTTTACAGAAAATCGGACAGAACCTCCCCATAAATCGGAGGTCTCCCATATACAATTTAACCTGTTTAAACCTGTATAATTTAAAATTGTCCTGTAAATAAAATAAAATGGTCATCCCGGCCTCAAAACAATCTACCAAATCTCACAACCGACATCCAGACAATGCAAGGCTAACAAATCACCAACAGTCCTAGCCACAGACCTCTACGGTCATGCCCAATTAGAGCATGAGTAGCCGCCACACCGAGCGGACCTAAATTTTATACAAATATTTTACAAATTCCCAAGTTAACACTTTAAATATTTACAAATGCCTCAATGCAAGTGAAATATGAGAGTTTCGCAAACAAAAGTCCAAAAATTTTACAATCATCCCATAATATGTACACGGCCAACTACGGACCTCAATATCAAGACCACGCAGGGTCGACATAAAGTACGAAATTCATATTTTCAATTAAAACTTAAATCTCACCGTGGTAAATACCAAATCCACCAACAAGCTATCAAGCCCTCTAAAGCCAAATGCGTCGCCCTAGCACCATAATCTTGTTTGGGGAGGGAAAGAAGAGGGGTGAGTATCTGTGGGAGGATACTCAGTGAGTGAGGGGATTAATCTCAAGTACTAATAGTGTAGGTGAACATTGGAGTGTCAAATAATATCATTCATAACCAATAATTCAAATTTTAGCAACAAATCATGATATGTTCACTAAAATAAACTCATTTAATCATTTACACGATATCATACATATATGCATCCATTTAAAATCAAGTAGATCATAGAGCAAGCCGAAAGGATCCTGGTAAAGGTCAGCAATGACCAAAGACAGGTGCATCGGGGGTTTTATTATGCAAAGTGTTTCAAAAGTAGCTCTCTACCCCGACGTTAGCCGTGGGCTTAGCCCTTGCTTACCCAGACTCGTCAAATAGGACTCAGCCCGGTGCTAGACGGTGGCATCACACACGTCCTCCCTCGTTGTGGGTTCAACCGGCCGTGCCTATAAATAAATAAAACTGGACGTTTGTGGATACCTCCTGCAAAAGCATATCCGGGCAACCCGTGCCTCTACAAAGTCCCTTCGTAGCTACGGAATCAATCAAATAATGTCATATCATCATATCATCTCAAGCTAGTAGGTATCCAACCCATATAGCCAAATGATCTGATCATATCCTCAAAACAATTCAAATCCATGTGCCAAATATAATTTCATCGAAATCATTTAAATTCAACAAACCAATGCAATGGTCGAATAGCAAACATTCCGTTTCTCAAATCATGGCACAATTTCATTTCTTTTCACACATGGATGCATAATCGTAGAAAAAATAAGTACGACACTCCAATAATCAGAAAATAGATTTGAATTTCAATTCCATACGTCGAAACAATGCATATCAAAAGCATATTTTATTAAAAACACGATAAAATCAGGTTTCACTATTTCATGCAAGAGATTAGGGTCCCACTCACATGCCAGGGAGGGTAATCACTCCCTATTTCCAAAATAAATCTGAATTTGACATCTCGAGTCTCCAACAAGATCAACCTAATCAAATTATCATAATAATCATCAAATTTACAATTATTCTTAGGGTTTATCATTTTTCCTAAGTTTGTACAAACTTTAATTCTCCAATTTATGAATAAACTCCAATGTCATCAATTTTCATTTCATTTATAAGTAAATAACCAAATCAAAATCAAGCTAAATTCAAACCTAAAATCGTTCAAAATCGAAAACAAGTCTAAATACATAAATTCCCTATAAGTTAGAAAAATCTTTGAAAATTCATACACTTTTCAATTCTCATCCAATTTCTTCAAACATATCTCATTTTAAAGGTATTGACTATTTTCATAATATAGAGATTGTATTTGACTTACCTATATGCAACATCAACTATAATGTAAAACAACGCATCAATCCTTAGGCTCAAATCCCAAATTTTGACTGTTTTCATGCATTCGTTAAATTAAACTCTGAGAGAAATTATTCTAAACAAATCAATACGATTCTATCATCTGCAACAGCCCAAATTCGTATATTTTACCTAAACAATTATATATAATGTCAGATAACGCATTTAAATCAAATCTAATATACATCCTATAATATGAAATACATTCTTATTCTAATTTACTCTAAATTTACCCTAAATGCATTCAATTAATTGAATCATTCAGAAATCCCTCACCTAGGATTTCCTCAATTCGCAGACCTAACGTTCGTGCGCAAGTCAGCTTGAAATCCTACAATGTCTCCAAATTGAAGTACATGTGAGCAAATTTAAACCTAACTATATTTAAACCCTAAAAATAAAATCGGAAGTCTGTTCTTACCTTGCAGACCGCGGCTTAGGGTTTTCAGAAGTTTGATTGACGACTGCAGTTTGGGCTTCAGCTGAGGTTGCAGCAAGGGTGTGGCAGAAAGAGCTCTCGGCAGAAAGCTGCGTGCATGAGGGGGTGAGAGGGAGAGAGACAGCGACTGGAGAGTGAGACGAAGAAGAGAAAGAGATCGCAGAGAGTTATACAGTGAGAAATAGAGAGAGAAAGAGGGCAGAAAGGGACACAGAGGAGGCGAGCGGTGGTCAGTGGTGGCTGTGGGTTGTAGTAACAGTGGTGATCAGTGGCGGAGCAAAGGAAATTGCCGTGAGAGTGGGAGAGCCGAAGAGAGAAAGAGAGAGAAAACCCGCTTGGGATAGAGAGAGAGAGAGATCAATAGAGGGACGGAGATGGCAGAGGGAATGAGCGGTGGTTGCGACGGCGAAGGAAGAAGGTGGCGGCGGCGATGAGTCAGGTGAGGGAGAGATTGAAAGAGAAGCTGAGAGAGAGAGGGAATCGAGAAGAGAGGGATACTGCGATCGACAGAGAGAGAGAAGGAGAAAAGGGAAAAGAAGGCGGTGTGCAGTGGAGGAAGGCGAGAGAGAGAGCGACTGTGGGGAGAAAGAGAGCCGCGGGAGAAAGAGAGAGAGGGAGAGAACAGAAAACCGAGAGAGAACGATCGTGAGAAGAGAGGGAAGTGATCGGTGGTTCACGGTGGCAAGTTGGTTGCAGCGGTGGCGGCGGAGGCGATCGGTGAGGGTGGAAGCGGCTGAGGGAGGCGCTGTGGAGAAGATGAAGAGACGGAGGGAGAGATAGAGTGGGAAAAGGGTTAGGGTTTTCTAACCCTAACCCGTTTCTTTTTTTTTTTTTTAATAAAACAATTTATAAATAAATAGATAAGAAAATGAATAAATTAATAATTACATAAACATTCATATATATATTTATACCCACTTTATATTTAAAGTTCTAATCTTTATCAAAATAAGATGTACTTTGAATCAGAAGTACGGATATTTTAAATATACCAAAAATTCAAATTACATACCTCAAAATCGAAAATCAATATAATTAAAAATTTATCTCTCTATATATAAACTGAGAAATATTTTATTTAATTTCATAAACAGGAATACTAGTACGGACACCATAGTGTCGATGTTACAAACTTGTTTTTCATCTATTGAAATTCCTTTTTCAGCAATTGCCTTACCTACTTTCAAAGCCTCAGCTACTCTAATCATCCTAAAGTTGATAATCTCAATTTGTTTTTCAAGTAAATCTACCATGGCAGCCCTATGTTTCTTTGAAGTATTAGTTTGAGATGGAACATCACTAGGAGACATGTTTTCAAAAGAAGAAAAGCGAGAATCAATAGCAACAAAAGATTTATCAACCTGTCTTTCCTCTCTTGCCCATTGACGAATCCTTTCTTTAGCACTTATAGCACCTTTTCCATTAGCAAGATCTTTAGAAAAATGCATCTCCAACTTATCATAGTGAGAGATTGGTGTATGTTTCCATTTCCCCATATCTAGATTAGCCTACAATAGGTAGGAAAAATATAAAAATTTTCATTTCATTGTAGGGCAGAAAATTAAGAAGAATATGAGATTTTCACAAAATAAAGAATAATAAAAAATTATAGGCTCTATTTTCTCTTTCCACAAACTTGGTTCGGCTTCAAATAGTTTAGTATCCGGATTCCATCCAAATCAACTATTTCCATAGAAAAGATCATAGCAAATTCCAAAATTATTTTTCAATGTCCTCAAATGATTTTTAACATGCTCTTTATCAACGGTGAAATGGTATGCAATTTTGATGTCATGATTTTGAGCAAGTGTACCCTAGTCGAAAGTTGTGTGTAATACAAATAAGTATCGTTCTTACGAGAATATTTTGCATTATTAGTGATGAACTATCTTATTTATGTTGGAAAAATTGAAACATGAATATAAAAATATTAAAAATTATGAAAATATTAAAGAACTTAAATTAATGAATAAAACAAATCCTAAGATGTAACTTCATCTGTTTTTAATCTTTCACCTGGTCAAATCTTTTCAAATCTCTTAAATTTACTAGCTAAAGAATTATTATTAATGATAATAGATTTCCGCAAGATTAGATTCACCCAATGATCAAGTAATGAAACCCAACTTTGACAAACCAAAACCAATGGTTATACAGTTTTAATTAAATCAAATTGCATTAAGTAATTGTGAAAAATCTGTAATCTAAAGTTTTCTCTAAAAATTTCACATACAAAATTAATCTTCTATCGATTTTGTAGCTCCATGTGGATTTTATTGGATTGGACTAATATCCTATAATTATATTGATGATGCATACATTTAATCTCAAATCATATAAAATGCAAGGCTAAATGTTTTGAAGAATTAAGATCAACAATAAAATCTCGTCACACTATAATCCTGCCAATAAATCTTAAGGAAAAGAAATAAATTTAAATCGTACTATTAATTAAAAAAAATCCATCGAATTCTAAGAATAATAAAAAAAAAGATTAACTAGACAAATTAAAGAAAAACAAGAAAATAAAACTCTAAAATTTGTGTGGAGAAAGTCGTGGGAGAGGAATGTCCTCTTATTTGTAGGACAAAAGCCTAAGTCGAGTTATCTTGAAAACTTTGTTTATTGTTTGACTTGTAGACTCGTTCTTGTTGTGATAAGCATTATCTTCTTTCTTCTCCAAGATTTGGAAACTTCCTCCTTATTGTTGAATTCGAAGACTCCTGGAACTTTAGCAACTTTATCCTTAAATCTCTCATTGGATTAGCTTAAGTAGTTGCATAAGAACTTGATTTTCTTGAATTTCAGCATTGTAACAACTTCGTCCAAATTTTCGGATAAATTCTAACTTGAATTAACTTCTAAACTTTTCACAAGATTTGTAGGCCTTGAAGTCTATTTTCCAACCCAGCAAGATTCACCACAATTGAATATCAAAGTAGAAAATTTTGCTCAAAATGCTAACAGCTTTCTGTCCAGTCTAAAATTCCTTAATTAAGCCCAAGGTTTCCTAAAATCAAAGCTACGAAATTAATTAATGCAATATCATAAAATGAAGTCTAAAATAGTCGTAAAAATCATAAATAAAGACTAAAATAATCTAATTCAAATGTATAAAATTATTGTTATCAAATACTCCCACACTTGAATATTTACTTGTCCTCAAGCAAGAACCATAACAAAAACAATTTTTTTCTTTTCTTTCCAAAACCAATTCAATTTCTCAAAATCCCAACCATATATATAATAAGTTCAAATTGGAATTGTAATCAAAACAACTAATATTTCATAACATTTAGCAGTAGAATAACCATTACATCCCCAACAATTTGATTGAAATCAAAAACAATGCAAAATTCATCTACCCTCACAATTGATTTACTCAATAAAAAAAAAAAAAACAAAGATTCAACTATTCAACACACTCAATTTTATGAAAATGATAGGTGTATCATTCAAATCAATATAATGAGATGATATTATCATAAACTTGCTAATATATCAAATCTTTACACTTATATATATGAAATCCATATATCAATCAAAAGGTCTTTTATTTGGTTATAATGAGGTTAGAGTTAAGGGTCGAATAAATAGGTAAAAATGTTATGTTAAAAATTCATTAAAAATAGTCAAGTATCAAGATATGATATTCTTTATACCAAAATAAAGAAAATGCGAACTTCCACGTAATCCCAAAATATGTATAGCACTCCAACTCCAAATATGTAATGATATATCACTCCTCAAATTATTTTTCACAATTTTTTCTTTGTTTTCCCCAACAAGCAATATCTCTTTTTTTTCCCCTTTTCTTTTTCAAATTTGGTAGGTTTTTTTTTCACTTTTTTTCCGTAACTCAACACGATAATGTCTAAAAACATATATAAAACTCCAACATAAAAAAATAATGCCTAAAAACATAATATCATGCTATCAACTATAAGTATATTAGTAAATTTCAGGTTCAAAATCTTGAACTAGAAAAAAAAAAAAAGGTCGTGGGGGAAATTATGTGGTCATTTAAGAAAAAAAATGTCTAGACTCAAATGGATTAACTACGAGATATAAAATGTTAGGGATGTATTTTTTGAAAACCAAAAGAGTATAAATCTAGGTGTCTTAATCATTTTGATGCATGAAAATAAAAAATATAGTCTCAAAATGCATAACAAAATAAGTTTTAGAATGATAGCAAGAAATTGCTCTTTAAAACTCAATTCCTCACTTAGGTAAATTTGATTGTAAATCTTACATGTTTATCTTTCAAATTAACTAAAAAAATATGAATAGTTAATTATGTACTAAATAATCACTAAATATCAATCATTTTTTATACAAACCAATTCAAATCAAGTAATACACGAGAACTAAAAAACTCGAGAAAATTTAATTGATATCAAAAAAATTCAATAAAAACCTAATTTTTTCCCAAAAATTTCCTAAAAAAATTTAGAAAAATCATAAAAAGTCATAACAAATCAGAATACATGCTCTCTCCACACTTAAACCAAATATTGTCCACAATGTATAAGAAAAAATAAAGATAATAAAATTAAAAAAAAAATAATAGAAAACTCCCCTAATAAGGTAGATAAATTTACAAGTTCCTTTTCAGAAACTTCTTTTGTTCTCATAGATCATGACACTATATCCATTCATTGCATCATATCATGTCTTTGTCATTTCCTTATAAATTCACACATCCTCAATTTGTCACTTAGAGAATATGGAATAAGGCTTGATATTTGCACCAATACCAAGATCACCAATACCAAGATCAAGATTTTCAATAAGTATATCCTAGTCGAGTGTAATGTGTAGTGTGAGCAAGCATCATTCCTATAAGAATATTTTGTATTACCAATGATGAACTATCCTATTTAACTTGGACAAATTAAAATATGAATATAAGAATATTAAAAATTAAGAAAATATTAAAAAACTTAAATCAATGTATAAAACAAATACTAGGATGTCAACTTTATCTTTTTTTAATTTTTCATCAGGCCGAATCTTTTCAAATCCCTTAAGTTTATTGGCTAAAAATTATTGTTGATGATAGGAGATTTTTCCAAGATTAGATTCATCCAATGGTCATGTAATGAAATACTAATTTGACTAACCAAAACGCAATGGTCATACAATTTTAATTAAATCAAATTGTATTAAATTTTGTGAAATATCTATAATTTAAGATTTCTCTTAAAAATCCTATACACAGAATTAATCTTCCATTGATCTCATAATCTCATGTGGATTTTGTTATATTAAAGTAATCTTCTACAATTACATTGATCATATATACATTAAATCTCAAATCAAACAAAACACAGGTTTAAACGTTTTGAAGTATTAAGATCAACAATAAAATCTCATCATATAATAATCATGTTAATAAATCTTAAAGAAAAGAAATAAATTCAGTCCATGATATTAATTAAAAATTGATCTCATAATCTCATGTGGATTTTGTTATATTGAAGTAATCTTCTACAATTACATTGATCATATAAACATTAAATCTCAAATCAAACAAAACACAAGTTTAAACGTTTTGAAGTATTAAGATCAATAATAAAATCTCATCATATAATAATCATATTAATAAATCTTAAATAAAAGAAATAAATTCAGTCCATGCTATTAATTAAAAATTGATTCCATCAAATTCTACAAACAAAAGAAACTAACTAGACATATTAAAGAAAAACAAGAAAATAAAACCCTAAAATCTGTGTGAAGAAAATCGTGGGAGACGAATGCCCTCTTATTAATAGAACTAAAACCCTAAGTCATGGAATCATGGAAACTTGATGTTGTTGTTTGATTTGAAAACTTGTTTTTGTTATGATAAGTATTATCTCCTTTCTTCTCCAAAACTTGAAAACTTTCTCCTTATCTTGAATTTGAAGACTCCTGGAGTTTTAGCAACTTTATCTATTAAATCACACATTGAATAAACTCAAGTTGTTGCCTTCTTTAACAAAGACCAGACCTTCTTAAACTTCAGCATTGTAGCAATTTCATCAAAATTTTCAGATAAGTTTTGGCTTGGATCAACTTCTGGACTTTTCACATGATTTGTGGGCCTTGAAGTTTATTTTTCAACCCAACAAGAATCACCACAATTGGAAATTGGAGTAGAAACTTATGCCTAAAATACTAACAACAGTCTGTCCAGTCTGAAATTCCTTAATTAAGCCCAAAGTGTCCTAAAACAAAACCCACGAAATTAATTATTGTAATAACATAAAATAAAGTCTAAAATAATCCAAAAAATCATGAATAAGGATTAAAATAATATTATTCAAGTGTGTAATATTATTGCTATCATAAAATCAAAATTTTCATTAAAATCTTTCACAATGTTGGTGTAAACTGTCGTTATCTATTACCATCAATTCTAATTCCTTTGTCTTTCTTCTCAATGAATGCATTGAGAAGAACCTCATCCATCTCATCCTTCCATATCAACTTCTCCCTCCTACCTTCATTACCTTGAAGCTGTAGTTTTTTTTTTTTTTTTTTTTTATTTTTCCATATGTATATAAAATGCTAATAAACAATTAATATATTCTAAATGTGGTTGAGCCTAACATCATGTTAAAAAAAATGGTCATTGTAAAACACGAAATAGAATGTAAATGTATCATCTTATGAAAAACAATGTAAAACATGATATAGAACATAAATAAAACATTACATCATCTTACAACAAACAATTAAGTCATTGGCAATATAATAAAAAATCATCCCACATTTTATTTTTAATTTTATCCCTCAACTTAGACCCCCACGCATAGTTGGCATCATTTACTGAATCAACATAATTGTTTATTTCAATTTCCTACTCCATTAGTTCGCAATCAACTTTAGCCAAAATGTCATCATCAGGATCAACTCCTAATAAGAAGTTATGCAATATGCAACACACCGATATAATATATATCACAGTATCAACACAATAAATAGTAGCTTATCCTCCACCAATGATTGGGAAATGTTTTTTAAGCACTCCAAATGCTCTCTCAATTACATTTCGCAATGATGCATGGCGAAAATTAAACAACTCCTCATCATTTTTAAAGGATTTGTGGAGTACTCCTTCAAGTGACAATGCACACCTCTGAATGGCAAGATGAGTCCACTCGTTAACATATATCCCACATCTACTAAATAATATTTTTCTATAAATTTATAGCATTAGTTAATAACATATAAGCCACAATCTATGGTAGTCTACAAATTAAAATATATACGGCAATAGGACATACCTCTAGATATATTAAAATATCCTTTCTAGTTAAAGCATGTTTTTAGGATCCTTGAATCAGATGTAGTTCCTTCCCATCCAAGTAAAACATATGTAAATCTCATATCAAAGTTACATGTTACCAACACATTTTGTGTTGGCCACTCTTTTCTCCAACAATAACTTGGTGCATCAAATTTAGAAACTTTTACTTCAACATGAGTTTCGTCAATTACACCAACGCATTTCTGTAACTTAGAGAAAATTTACATTAATTTATCATATAGGGCAATAGTTATATTAGCAATAAAAATTATTATAGATATATTTACCTCAAAAAATGGAAAATATCTTGAATTATGCAAAATCTTAGGTGGAACAACAGCTTCTATTGGCTATCTTAAGAAGACATTTTCAAATGTAATTATTGCTTTCAAGAAATCATGGAAATGAAAACTTATCGTCATGGATGATTGATGAAAAAAGAACTAAATATTTTTATTTTTAGTATGATGTGAGAGCAATCACAAAAATTTTTCAACTTGTTCTTCAACTAGTGAGTTTCTATTATCATGAAGTCCTCCAGCACTGCAGAGTATCTTACATAATCTTAGAAAAGCATGTGGTCTCATATGGATTACATCTTTTGCATAATTGTTAGTACTCAACTGATACATTAATTCATTTTTGATTCCCTTTTTTTTAGATTTTCGGCATCAAGATTTGGACTCCTTTCTATATAACTACTGTGTATGGCTATTCCTAGTAAATAAATTGCATTTACTACATAGTAAAGAATTTGGACAGCAGCCATGTGACGTCATCGTTCCCACTCATTACTTGTAAGTCACTATCTTCCATGGTTTCATTATTCCAAGTGAAGAGTACGACATGTTCATTTAGCATATTCAATCCAACACAAATGAGCCAAAATTTGTAATTCCAAAGAGCAAGAATTGAAGGGAAATCCAAATACGTAAACTATAAGAAAAACCACAAGGAAAAAAAATATCAGATTTTGCTCGCTGAGGAATCATCACAAAAGCACTTCTCGAAAATTCCTACTAACAATTGAACCGCAAACACTTCAAGGGCCAAGTCAAACAATTGCCAAAAAATTGGCCTTTGTCTTGAGTTGAACAAAATCAATTCTGGGGCACAAAATTCACAACTTACATCATACAAATAAACATACACATGCAATGGTCGGAGCAAACAAAGAAACCTATTTGACATATAGATTTGGGAAAATGGAATAACTTATAAAAAGTGTAAGAAACATCATCCAATTAGGAAAAAGAATAACAAAATCAAGTTAAATTACAATTGAAGAATCCAATCATATATAAAAGGACCCTCCCAAAAAAGTTAAAAATTTAGAATAAAATTCAAACAAAATTTGAACATTTCCAAGAAATTGCCATAAATATATGGGCAAGATCAATGGGAATTAATCAAAAATCAAAAAGCACAAGAAAAAGAGATAAGCATTAAATCGAACCCTAGAGAGAAAGAAACAAACCCTGAAGAAGCATCCTTCTATGTTCTGCAACTTCTTAAAAATAGAGATTAGAGAGAGAGGGTTTTCTTTTGTTTTAGGGGCAGTACAACTAACAATAATTAAAGGGATTATATTTATATATAAAAGGGGAAAGAAGAAGAAGAAGTTAAAATATCAATAACCTTACTTGACAACTTCCGATTACCTTGAACAAAATTGCTCCCAAAAAACACGATTGAGATTTTTTTGAGACCTTTGAGAGAGCGACGGTAATGGGAAGAGCAGGGATAATGGGAAGAAGGGTTCGCTTTCTATATTGAATTTGCTTTTAGGTTATGACAAACATGTAAAATTGAGGAAAAAAAAGAGAGTTTTGTCCATGAATTTGATTGCAACCTCAATTCGTTCACAAGTGGAACAAAATTTTTGCTGATGTGGAGGGGGTGATATTTCAACCCTCTTTTACTTCCATCTCTCTTGTCACTTATCACCCTTCTTTTACTTCCATCTCCCTTTTCACTCTCAACCAAATGAGGTAATCTCCTATTTCATCTTACAATTACTTCCCTTTCCCTTTTCCTCCCACTTTACACCCCTATCAAATCTATGGTTAGTTAGATTAACTATACGTAATATCAAGTGTGATAAAAATTGAAATTTTAATTCTACAGACAATAGTCCATATATACGATTGAAAAATAAATAAGTATAAGAAAATATAAACTCCCACCAAAACTATATATCCTTAGGTGACATGACATCCATAAGAGTAGTGTGCTTATGAAACACTTTGGCTGACACTTCCTTTGTAAGTGGATTTACAATTATGGAGTTTATACCTTTGTGTTCTATAAATAGATATTCATTTTGAATCCTTTACATGACAACAAGGAACTTGCAGTTTATATGCTCTAAGTTCATTGAGCTCATAAGATTGCCGACTTATGGTTACAAAATAGCTTGAGTGATCTATCAATTACAACCACTATGTGTAGTCCTATAACAAATTTTCATTGCCACATTCCATGATTGGATGCTTTACAATATGATATGAACTCTACCACTATGGTAGAAGAGGCTGTAACAGACTATTTAACCCAGAAACTATAAAAGACTGCTTAACACTCTTTTAGAAGACAACACACCTACTAACAAGTAGATATAGCCTAACGCAGATTTCATTCTATCTCAGTATCTAACTAAATTGGAGTCAATATATCCAACGATCTCAAATTGATCTAACTTTTAGTACATGAGCATATATCTTTTCTTTCTCTGTGAATACCACAAGACATGTTTGGCTACTTTCTAATGGTCTATTATGGAGTACTTAAGTATCTACCGAACATCTCTATAATATACACAATATCTGAATACGTACAAATCCGAGTATACATAAGACTCCCGACTACTGATGCATAAGAAAACTTATGCATTTTACTTAGTTCAATATTATTCTTAGAGCACTGGTTAAGACTAAACTTGTCCCCCATTGCCACAGGGGCATCATCTTTGTAAAACCCTTTTGATATAAGTTTTTTGTGATAATCTGAGAATTCCCTAAGAACGATCTTGGTGAATCTAGATCTCTAATACAAAAGAGATCTCACCTATATGTTTCATTTCAAAATTTTTAACTAGAAATCTCTTAGTTTCGTGCACTAAATCTATATCATTGATGCCAAGCAATATATCGTCGACATATAAAATAAAAAATATATATCTACTCCCATAGAACTTATGGCACACACAATCATCAACCAAATTACAAAAGAGATGATGACTTTGTGAAATTTGAAGTATCACTGTCAGGATGTTTGATTGAACCCATAGATGGATTTCTTAAATTTGTAAACCAGCCCCTTTAAGTCTTCTGACCCAAAGTTCTTTGATTGCACCATATAGATCATTTCATTAATGTCGCCATTTAGAAACGCCTTTTTAATATCCATCTGATTTAACTCAAGATCAAAGTGATACTAACTAGGATGTGATTGGATGAGATTCAATGAGTCAGGATGCAGCATGTGTTGGAGAAGAATGCAAAATGACATCGTTTTAAGCTTCTTTAACCTCTTGAATGTAGCTTTCTCATAACAAACTTCCGATATTTGAGTGGCACGTGATAACACATGTGTTGTTGTATGTCGATCTCACTACCCTTGTTGTAATTAGTGGGAGAGATAGATCAATTTGGTATGCACCAAATAACCACCAGATGAATAGATGAGTAGTAAAAGATCAGAGAGTTGGCCCTGATCACAAGCTTTATTAGGATGTTAATGGCTGTTTTTGGGACCTTCTGGCAATGTTTGAGGGTACGTGCACTTTGGATGAGGTTAGAATTTGTTTGGCTAATAGTGCCAAGTGTGTAGAACATAGTGATGTGCCTAGATGTGAGATCTAACGACGTTGTATCGATGGTGCATGGGCATGTGGATGGCATGTATGGAGATTATTTTGGTCGGAAACTGAGATAACTTAGGAGATAAAATAATAGGTTTCCTATTTCCATATATAATTTATTCAATATAATTATATTGAGAGAACTATATTGGGAGAGAAAAAAAAAAGCGAGGGTTTTGGCCTATAAAATACTCTAGGGATTTTTTTAACTATTTTTGTAAAGAGAGTTTTGATATCATGAAAAAAATAAAGAGAAAAATAATGTAAGTGAGAAAACTCTATATTTTATTGTGTGTATAATATATTAAACAAATAGGATATTTATACAAGTTAGGATATGTGCATAAAACGGAAACCCTAAAATCAAATATTTTTTTAAATATATGAAATGTTAGCCTATTGTAATATTTGGGGTAACATAACTTGACATATATAAAAAGATACTAGTAATCGTAAGAAACATCTGACATAATGGCACCATATGGTGTTATGTGTATTTTATGAAAATATTTAATCTTCCATATATTAATATATGGAAAGTAATATATGCGTTAACAACGTGGAAGTAAACAACAAAATAAAGACCATAAAAGCACCCAAAAATGGGCCCGGGGGGACACATACAAAGAGTTGCAAAACATGCATAATTTAGAAACAACTAAAGCTTTTTACCCGCCTATAAGAAATAGAGACTTAAAGTAGAAAAAATAAATTTCATATATGACCATTCATAATGATTATTTTTAATACATAAGAAAGGTTCGAACTCAAAATTTTTAAAAAGAACGGAATGAGCTATAACTTATTGTTCATAATGATTTCTTTAAATATATTAAAATTTGAAAGCAAATTAAAAACCAAGAGAAAAATCATGGAAGTTGTCAAGAATTCCAATTTGATGGTTACTTTAGTTAAACAATGAGAAACAACTAAAAGTTTTTTTACTCATATTATAAACGGCATACGGGTGGGTTAGACACAAAAGATAATATCAAGTTAAGGTTTTCTCAGATTATTCCTGCAAAAATGATTTTCAAAATTGTTTGAAAAATAGATGAAGTAATGGTATATTTTGACTTTTATTCATCAAAATATGTTAGAAATGAAATTGGGTTTTGCAAACCAGATTGCATAATATATCTTTCCCTACTTAATAAATGTTATGAAGATACTCGCTAAGAATAGACATCCCCATTTGCTAGCCTCGAGTTGAAATGTTTTAACACAGAATGTTGGATTTCTCAAAGTACAGTTGATTTAATGGATAAGAGCGTTAAGTTTTTTAATCAAAAAAATATCCCCATTCGCTAGCTTTGAGTTGAAATGTGTCAACATATGGTATTCGATTTATCAACAAACGGTCGACCTAATGAGTAAATGTGTTAAATTTTTTAATCATTCGAATTTAAAAAACGGAAAAGATTATGCTGGGAGTGCACCCCGTAAATTGGGTCTGAAAATACATGGATCAGGTTAGTTGAAATATAATTTCTGATACATATTGTTTATAAATAATAATAATAATAATAATAATAATAATAATAATAAAGTCTTTGGTTTAGTCCAAATTAGAGATGCACCTCGGGCTGGGCGACCCGTGAACCAACCTAACCCAACTCTATTGCATTGGGTTGGAGTTAGGTTGGTTCCAATTGATTTGGGGGATTAAGTACGAGACAATCAAATTTGGACCTAAGCTAAGTTGGGTTGGCTAGTAATAATGCACTGACTCTGCTGAGAATTGGAGGAGTCCATTGATTCTAAAAGGTCTTACTTCACTGCTTACTGGTTTCATTTTTTTATATATAGCGAGTATTCAACTTGCCCTTCATTATTTTCAATATATTAAGAAACTGTCTTTCTCATATCTATTTTTCATTTTCAAGACTCAAAATGAGATTTTGTTCAAGAAAATCCAATACTAGGGAATAACCAAATTGATATGTTGATATTTACAATGAAATTTATCTTCTACTTTCTCACCCTACATTTCTTAGAAAAATTTTTCATTTTAGTTGGAAGTATATTTCGGATAGAATAAAATAAAATATAAATAAATAGAGATAGGTTGTGATAAATTAAAATCTTTCACATGCCACCGTAATATATATATATACCCAAAGTCTATTTTAAAATTAATTTTTATTTAATTATTGCACTCTCTTGTTGTGGTGTATATTTGTTACCTCCTCATTTTTCATGTCTCGGGTCTTCCTGGTCTGGAAGTTGTTTTCATATGAAAAATCGAATGTTAAGGAGTAAGCAATAGATGTGACGACAAAGTGACCTGGACACTAATTGATATTCATTAAAATGTTTGATAGGGGCATCTTACCAAAACAACAATCACATGCATCAAGCCATGCCCGAGTCGTTGACTATTAATAATATTTGATGACGGAGCCGACACGCTCAACGTGGGAAACAGAGCATCTTCAGAGTAAAATAATCGTCACAGAGCCCGACGCGCTCATCGTGGGGGAGTGGGGAATAATAATAATATATAGAGTTTTGTAAAAACAATTCAAATTTCTTCATGAAATTAACCACGGTTGGCAAATAATCCCAAGAGGAGTGGGGAAGTGGAATATGCACACCATGTATAAAATTAGTTATGAGACATGAAAATACCGGTGGATTCAAAATCCAAAGGGGAATGGGGACAAATATTAAGGTACCTGAAATAGTAGGGGCAAATATCCGGATAATAGGAGTAATATAGGTAAGAATATTGACGGATCCATATATAAAATAATGAGGTTATTTTGGTCATGGGGGGCATAACCCATCCCTCCCATTTACGTGACTCCGCCACTGCATGAAAATAATATGACAATATAGAGTAAGCGAATGACATTTCAATAATCAACATACAGATCAAATCAATATACAAAACCGTTGATATCTCTAAACTATCTCTAAACTAGGACACTAAATTTATATATTTAGTAATAATAACTATGTTTCTTAGGCTTTCTCAATTTCATTATCTTCTTTTCTTTTAAGTGAAATCACATTGTACTCATTTATCATCTTTTCATAATCTTATCATAACTTACTTATTGGGAAGGAGCAAATGTCTTAAGACCAATGTGTGATTGTGAAAAGACCAAAGGGACTCCACATGCATTAATCGTATTTCCTTTCTTAAAAAAACAACAATTTTTTTTATCCCAAGACTACTGGCACCAAATTTGACTCACATGGGGTGGGTCAATCAACCCTAAGCCAAACAGAAAATCCAACTGAAGGAACGGCAACGCCCTCGGGTTTAGTAGAAGCAGTGAAAGTGTGGCCAAAATAAGTACAAATACAAATTATTTTTTTTAATATTAACATAATAAAAATCATAAAAATATATATATTTATAAAAATTTATAATCTTAAAAATAACACGTGAACAAAAGTTCTGATATCCTGTAACAACTATATATACAAACTATTGTGCCAAGTGAGCAAAAAAAGATTAAATAAAAATTAATAAATACGAATGTAGCATTTTTTAAAATAAATAAAAAAAAAAACATTGTCATAATGAGCGGCCCCTACTCTTTATCAATTGTGGTTGTACTACCGTCAGAGAGCATTGAATAAGAGGAAGGACTCTTATCCAAAATGATTCCAATCTATGCCGCTTTAGATGTTGCAAATGCTCTTTTCTGCAAATGAAGATTTTATTGCTGAAATTCAGTCAAACTATTAAAGTTAAAGTCGACAAAATTATGGAGGCAAAACGATCTCTGCAACGTGGAAAAGCCACTTTAATTGTGGACAACTTTGTTTAATTTGGGCAAAAAGAAAAAAGATGATCTCTTCCTATCCAAGTTGAAACTAGTAAAATTAACTTGCAAGTGATAACACTACAAGAAAACGGAGCTTCAGTGTTGTAATTTTGTGACGGAAAGAAATCCATCGTATATTGCGATGGAATTACGATGGTTTATCGACCGAGGAAGGCAACAATTGTTGAACAGATTAGCAAGAAAAATACCGTCGGATACTCCGATAGAATAACTGGTGGAAATAATCCGTCGCTGATTCGATCGCTACGGTTCGACACGATAACTTGCGGACGAATTACCAACGGGTTTAACGATGGAATAGAGGGAATAATATTCTGTCGCTAAATTCGTCGCTGAATTAATTAAAAAAACCCCGCGGTATTTTGGCGAATAACGTTGCATTGGACTTTGCGATGGAAATTATCGACGGAATGTTATGCGTTTGTAATCCGTCATTAATATAACTTAATCCCCCCAACTGACGATGCTTTGGACTTCGTTTTTTTTTAACTTTTTTTTTCGCTCTCTGTCTTTGCTCCGTTCGTATCCGCGGATCATTGTCTGCATCGATCGCCCTCGCCTCAGAGATGTCGTTATTTCATGGTTTCTGACCTCAGAGCATTGAGTACGTATTCAGTCTCATCATCGGGTTCGGGGTTCACCTTGGGCATCACCGGCACTGGTCTCTGTCGATGGTAGGCACTTCGTCCTTCCAGTCTTCAGAATTGGCTGATCCGTCGTAAGTTAAGGTCTATTCTTTGACCGTCACATGATTTGCATTTACAATTAAAGTTGTACGGTTTGCCATCGAAGAACCAAATTTTAGGGTTCTTCAAATTTTTAGGGTTTTCCCAAATTTTTTTAGGATTTACAAAATTTTAGGGTTCATGAATCACAATAACATTACAACTAAATTTGTGCTATCAATATTATGTGGGTGCAGTGATCTAGTTCGCCATCTGTTTGAGCCATGGATTGGGTCTCTAAGTCTGCTTAAAGCCATTGCTCTGAACATCACGGGAGAGTTTTAATGATTAGGTAGTGATGAAGAAGATGTCAGCCGAACCTTTGCCTCCTACATAATTGTTGTAAGTCTATGAATCTCATCCTTGTGTCCGTGTCCACCTTTTTGCATTTGATTTTTTTTTTGGTTGCATTTTGCATTTGATTTTAGGTTAGCTTTCATATTTTTGAGTTTTGAATTTGATTCTGAAACGTATTATTAGGTCATTTTATTTTTCATCTTTGTATATATATATATATATATGATTATATTTTTGAATTTTATGAGTGAAAAGCCAAGCTGCAGATACAATAAACAAAAAATTTAAATGTGCTCTCCTTAAAATTTATATTTCAAAAAATTATCATCTTTGTTATTTAATGAATAGGGCATTCAATCCAGGAAGCATTAAGGTATATGGAATTTGATATATCCAGAGTATCAAAGAATCTACAATTGGTCGCCCACAAAGCTCAAGAAGACCCTAACACCAATTGAAAAATGTTGGCAGCAAAGAGAAATACTGAATTGCTTTGAGCTTACATGGCTACTTGTTGGTTTTTTTTTTTTTTTTAAATTTTTTGAGGAAGAAATAAAGTGCAAAAAAGAGCAAAAATAATAAGAACTTTTTCATTTGCAAAAGACATACTTTTTATTTAATCATAAACCTCAACTTATACCAAAAAAAAAATGTAAATTGAAATGAACAAAAATTAAATAATATTGTTATGATCACAACAACCAGTAACAAATAACTAGAAAATCTAAAATAAAAATTCATGCAAATCAAATCTTCACATGATCTTCTAACTGATTTATTTCTTTATTTATTTGCAGCATATTTTTCATAGGTTTCAGCAAAGCTTCAACCATATCATATCCACATCACTAACAATTCTATAGCAGTAACTCCCGAGGAATTGTATTCAGCATTGCTCCTTAATTTTGGAGTTGCATACTCCAAGCCCTTGTCTCGAAAACTCGCAGCCGCCTTAAGAAATGCCTTGGTTAAAATGTCAACATTCTGATTTTCTATTTTGCAATAGATCAATTGTATTTCTCCTTCCTTTGTATCTCTTTCCAAAAATAGAGTTTCAACTTGAAATGTTTTGTTTTGCCATAAAGCATAGGATCTTTTGCAAATGAAATTGTAGCTTGATTGTCCACAAGTGTTTGTGTACTTTCTCCTTGCTCCATATGCCAATTAGCCATTAATTTTATGATCTAGAGAGCTTGATTCATAGCAGTAACAACAACTATATATTCTATTTCTGCTATGGATTAAGCAATGACTTCCTACTTCTTAGAACACCACAAGAAAATATTAGAACTAGAATTAAAACAATAACCTAATGTACTTCTTATATCATCAACTCAACTCGCTCCATCACTATCAGAAAAACTTTAGAGACTAAAATATTAGAACTAGAATTAAGTACATATCTTGTGCACATTTGGTTTCATATTATTTTCATAGTATTCAAAAATTTTGAGCACCATATCCTCGAGCATTTGTTTCCTTCCCTAAGAGAAGACATCTCAAGTGTGCGTTCTTTCATAACACGTCGATGAGTTAACTTTCCTTACATGCCATTTGTTTTCATCTTCTTCCTTGGTTGTCAAAATTTTCTACATTTGATATGATGAGGCAATGACTTGTACTTTGATGTTCATTTGTAGAGGGAATATTGTATTTCTCTATATTTCAATTTTTTCCTTCTATATTTTAGGCATGCTGTAACTTGTGGATTAGGATTAAGTATGTGACAAGCTTTCATGCATAATGAGAAATCTGAGAATATATTCATTGTTTCTCAGTATGTACTTTGACATGGCGTGCATTGATCATAGTTGGATGTATCGTCGCTTAAGTAATGGGTACTTGACTGATGATTTTTCAGAGGGTGTTAATGAGTTCTTGAATTGTGCATGTTCTCAATATCAGTTCATAGATGGATGCAATAGTAGATGTCCTTGCAAGAAATGTCGGAATCATAAATTTTTAAGTCGAGATGAAGTCGCGGTGCACTTGTTTTCACGCAGGTTTATTAATGGTTACACCAAGTGGGTTTGTCATGGAGAAGTAAGAAAAGAAGAATCAATGGAAGGACCATCACCTAGATGTTGAGAGGATATGGGGGTCCATATAGTTCCTTAGTTGTGGATGCGTTAGGCCCTCAAATATATTGGAATTGTAGTTATGATGAGATGAATCTTGATATTACTGAGCCACCTAATCCGGATGCGGCAATGTTTTATGACTTGTTGAAATCTGCTGAAGAGCCATTATGGAATGGGTGCAAAATACAAACAACATTGTCAGCTGTATCACAATTGTTGAATTGCAAGTCAGAGTTCAATATGAGTAAGGCATGTTTTTGATCGGATTAATGGAATTATCCAAGCAATGTTACTAGAAGATTCTAAGTTGACATGCAAGTTCTACGGAGCAAAGAAACTATTCAGAAAACTTGGACTTGGGTATGAGAAAATTGATGTTTGTGAGAATTATTGCATGTTATATTATAAAGAAAATCGGGATAAGACGGAATGTGTAGTATGTGGTCATTCTCGATATAAAATAAGAAATGAGCATAGTGGACGATGCAAGAAAGTACCAAGAAAGGTGTTACATTAATTGTCACTAACACCAAGACTTCAAAGGCTTTATATGTCAAGAGTTACATCAGAGCACATGACATGGCATGCTAGGCATCAATGTACTGATGATGAAGTTGTTACACACCCAGCCCATAGTGAGGCGTGGGAGCAATTTGATTGTACCCATCCATCTTTTGCGTCCGAACCACAAAATGCGCAATTAGGGTTATGCACATATGGATTTAATCCGTTCGGTAAGTCAACGGTTCCTTACTCTTGTTGGCCAGTATTCATAACTGTGTACAATTTGCCTCCTGCTATGTGTATGAAGCAGCCATTCATTTACCTGAGTCTGATTATCCTGGGGCCAAGAAATCCAATAAAGCATATTGATATCTTCTTGAGACCCTTGATTGAGGAATTGAAAATGTTATGGACAGAAGGTGTTAACACATATGATGTTTCAAGAAAACAAAACTTTCAAATAAGGGCAGCACTTCTATGGACAATAAGTGACTTTCCTGCTTATGCGATGCTGTCAGGCTGGAGCACTCATGGGAAGTTAGCCTGCCCTTATTGCATGGAGAACACAAAGAGTTTTGTCTTTGCTAATGGATGTAAAACGTCATTTTTCGATTGTCATCGATAATTTCTTCCTATTAATCATTCTTATCGGGAGCAAAAAGATAAATTTCGAAAAGAAAAAGTTGGGTTTGATGCACCTCCGCCTCGACTATCTGGTGAAGAAATGTTTTCTCGCGTTTCTTATCTTCGAGATATTATCTTTAGCACAAAATATGGTAAACAGACTATTCAAAGCTTTGGGGTTGAACATAACTAAGTGAAAAGAAGTATATTTTGGGAGTTACCTTATTGGCAAACACTTCTTATTCAGCATAATTTGGATGTGATGCATATTGAGAGAAATGTGTTTAAAAATGTTTTCAACACTATTATGGATGTTAAAGGAAAAACCAAAGATAACGTTAAAGCGAGACTCGATTTGGAGTTATATTGCAAATGACTAGAATTACACTTAAGCGAAGTGAATGGGAGGATTTTGAAGCCTAAAGCATCATACACATTACATAGAGATCAAATATTAGATTTATGTCGATGGGTGAAAAATTTAAAATTTCCCGATGGATATGCTTCAAACCTGGCTCGATGTGTGAGCTTGGAGGAAGGCAAATTTTATGGCATGAAGAGTCATGACTGTCATGTCTTTATGCAAAGATTGCTCCCCCTTGCTTTATGTGACCTTGTGCCAAATCCTATATGGGATGCTATAATAGAACTCAGTATTTTATTTAGAGACTTGTGTGCGACAGAGTTGTGTAAACATCATATGGTGAAATTGAAGACAAATATAGTTGAGACGCTTTGCAAACTTGAGAAAATCTTTCCTCCAGCTTTTTTTGATAGTATAGAGCATTTGTCGGTCCACTTAGCTTATGAAGCCAAAGTGGGCGGACCTGTTCAATACAAATGGATGTATCCATTTAAGAGGTAATGTTTTAACATAATTTCATTATTAACAATATTAATTAATTTGATAATTAGAGTAAAATATTTTGTAGGTGTTTGTCTCGCTTAAAAAAAAAAGTGCGGAATCGAGCCTGCGTTGAAGGCTCCATATGTGAGGACTACATTATTGAGGAGATTTCAACATTTTGTTCCTTTTACTTTGAACCACATATTCAAACAAAGTTGAACCGAGCACCTCGAAATGATGATGGGGGAGATGTTCAACCAATGGGGAGATTTTCAATATTTTCTGCAGCTGGTCGTCCAATTGGGGAATGTCATTATAGATTTCTTTCTGAATCTGAGTACAAGGCTGTAGTTATATATATGTTATTGAATTGTATTGAGCTCAATAAATTTATAGAGTAAGGTTCTTGAGACTCGATTCCATATTCTCTTGAATTGGATATTAAAAGTTAATGACGTGTTGCATCGATATTTTGCGTAGGATTTTTGATGATGTTGTTAGACAAGAAAATCCAAATCTTACAGATGAGCAACTTGAAAGAAGACGTGGAAAGGAATTCGCAAGTTGGTTAAGACGTTTTGTAAGTAGTGCATTATCTTTACAACTTTATTCAATTTTCAATTAAGATGGATGTCATCATTTTATTTAACAATGTGATCATTCTTCCTTGTATTAATAGGTATCAGATGATAAAAATTATGTCTCCAAAAATATAGCAGATATAGCATAAGGGCCTTCACGCTCAGTGAAATGTTATAACGGATATTTTGTTAATAATGGCTTCAAGTTTCATACACACGAGTATGGACAAGATAAATCAACAATAAATAGTAGTGTATATGTGAAAGGGAGTTGTTATAATGATTTTGAACGTGATTTCTATGGTATATTGATTGATGTAATAGAGTTAGAGTACTTTGGAGTTGGTAACAGACTGGTTTTATTTAAGTGCATTTGGTGTGATAACAAAAAAGGAATTAGGGTGCACCCTCGTCACGGTCTTGTTGAAATTAATCATAAATCAAGACTGCATTCTAATGAGCCTTTTGTGTTGGTTTCACAAGCACAACAAGTGTACTACACACCATACCCGTCTAAGAAGAGAGAGAGAAGTGATTGGTGGGTTGTATGTAAAACTAAGGCTCAACGGGCAGCAAATGATAGTGTAACACTTCTGCTTGTAGCTGAAACCTTTTATCAAGAAGAAAAACCATCAATTCCTATTGTTATTGAGCGTACCGAAGAACGCGATGAATCAAGACTTGTGATTGTCGGAGCAATGGAAGAGATTAATTTTAGTAAACTACCACAAGCTAAACAAAACTGCTTTGATTTTTCGGTAGCTGGTAAAGAAGAAGAATAAGAAGATAAAGATGAAGAAGAACAGGAAGAGGAGGAAGAAGAAGAAGAAGAAAAGTTTGATTCAACCGAAATAGAGGGAGATGGAGAATTTGGTTTCGATAATGGCGAGGATGACATGGAATAAGTAGATAGTCTTTTGACTTATGTATTTGTATGTTTTCAAATTCCGACATATATGGTTTTGTAGCATTTACATTATAATATAATTATTGTTTAACTCTTGTATGGTGTATTTATAACATAACGTTGTTTGTATTTATTTATTTGTATCATCTTTTTTTAATATGCGACATTTATCGAAATGTTGTGTTATACAATTAGTTCAAACCAATGTTGTTATGTAAAACAGATATGGTTCGAGGTAGAGGAGGGAGGTTTAAGAGAAGCTCTAGGAGCAAGAATGAGAGTGGTAGAGGGTCAACACATTTTAGTGATATGGCGGACACCATTGCTCGAGTTGACACTCCAATTCCTGAGGTTGACCCTAATGTCGGTTTCTCTGGCATTCACGGTAAAGGCCCTAATCATGGAACTAATGTGCCAATCACTTTAGATCGTAGATCATTTATTGAATCGGCTAATCATACATAAGTCATTAAAGTTTGATTCAATTTAATTTTATTGTGTTAAGACAATTTAATGTAATTAATTACTATATTTTGTTGGGAATTAGCTTTCTTGATCCTAAAGTTGTTCGTGCCATTACTGAGGTGATTAAGGGACATCTTACTGGTGCATGGCCTACATGGAGCATGGTGCCAAAGGAGACCAAGACCGGCCTATGGGAGAAGTTTCAGGTTAGAATTTATTTCGGAAAAAGTCTAAAGGTAGTTTCATTCACGCGACCCCATATTCTCTTTGCATCGCATTGTCTTGTCCAAATCAGACAGTCCACAATGTGCTGAATATCAAGTGTATGTCACATTCATGCAATCTTTTGAAAGATGAGTTCATGTTTGATGGGTCCATGCAAAAGGGGCATACCCAAAAATTTCATCTTTTTGAGTGAAAGGAAAAAGTGATGACTTGGTTGGCCCACATGTTAAGACAAGAGTTAGAGCCCTTCCTTTCTTTTCCCTTTTTCATTTTCTGACAGTGATAAAGAAAAATTATTGGCCGAAGGAAGAATGGACCTACCACCATATAGTTAATTGCCTTGAAAATGTGGGTGAGAGAGGGGGGATATGTTTCTGTTTGCGTTGGGCAACCCTCCATAGGACAAATTGCCATTGTTATTTTCCCTTTTCTTGGCTTGTGGAAGTCGAATTCCTCTCTGGATGAAACCTAATGTGGCCATTTAAAGACTTTGGTGAAGGAAAAATCTTGTGACATATCTAACATATGGGTTTGTTTTTTTCTCCCTCTTCTTCTGTTATCATCATCTGATTATGATCATCATCAACTCCACCATTGATGCTTGTACTCTTGATTTCACGGTCTCTTTTTAGAATCTTCTTTGGACTCTTTTGTTTGAGCTTTGGAGACAAATGGGTTTTCTTTGGATCGTGAATGTGAACTCTCATGTGACCTCCCAAAGCTTTTCCTGAGCTGAACCCTTTGTTGTAGAAGCTGCAGATTTTGTGATCTCCCATTTGAACACCTTCTTCTTCTTTGTCCTTATCTTCTTTGTCATTAGTAATTACTCTTCTGATTGTTCTCAGTACAGCACCAGAGAAAATGTGAAAACCCACCATGTTGGACTTCAATTATCAAAAAACAAAATATATTTAGAACAAACTTCCTCCAGTTGACAATTGATGTTGTTTCAGTAGCTTACTTAATCTAGGTTTTATATTGAATCTCGTCGATTTTGCATAATAAACATTTGATATTGAAGCATTGTTAATTTTTTTTTATTATTGTCATTAAGAAACATTTATATTTCCTACTTCTTGAGACTGTTTATTTGTTGACCTACTTAATTTTGTACAACAAACTTTCACGTGGTGAGAGGAAGAGTCGGCTGTAATATATAATGCATGGAAAGTTTCATGTAGCCAGAGATATGCTGATATGCTTTCGTCCATGAGGAGGCAAGCAACGCAAGCCCTTGGAACCACAAATCTTTCTGACACCAAAGGTCATCCCCCCACGTTTATGATAGCTGCAGTTTGGGATGAATTAATTGAGAATCATTAGAGTACTCCTAAGTGGCAACAGAAGTCAAACGCAGCCAAACAAAATCGGTCTACAAAAAAAGAGGAGGAAATTACAAAGCACACGTCTGGTTCCATTCCATTTGCTACACACAAGAGGAGGATGGTTTGTATTTCTTTCCCCCCCCCCAAAAAAAATCTTCCTCAATTTTTTACCCCTAAACTCACTAATGATTTCTAACTCTTTTCAGGAACAATAAAGTATAGAACCCATTTCCTATCTTGAACTCTTCAATCGTATGCATAGGCTTGACAAAGGCAAGGGGGTGTTTGTTGATAAGAAACCTAAAACTGTTAATATAAGACACTCTCGGTATTATTCAATTATAGATAAATCTGTATTATTAATCAATTAATAATTATAAATATGTATATTTCATGTAGGGCAAGTATAAACAATTGCTCAATGAGAAATATAGATCAGATAACACTTCTCAGCTAGACTTCTCACTAAAATACTCTCGGTATTATTCAATTATAGATAAATCTGTATTATTAATCAATTAATAATTACAAATATGTATATTTCATGTAGGGCAAGTATAAACAATTGCTCGATGAGAAATATAGATCAGATAGCACTTCTCAGCCAGACTTTGATGCCGGTTCATGGTGTGAGGTCACTGGAGGTCGAACGAAGGGAGATCTCTATGGATTTGGAGAAGGAAATGATGTCATACCTTCACATAATTCCTCTGCTGCCACTTCATATCCACACATGCCTTTGTCACAGATGTATACTAAGGAGGAGGTGGATGAAATGATGGCTAAAATGAGGAGTAACATGCAGACCGAAATTATGGCTGAAATGAGGAGTAACATTCGAAGTGAACTATTAGAAGAAGTGCAAAGTCAGGTCAGAGAACAAACAGAGGCACAAATTCGTCAGATCCTAATGCAAATTTGTATCCAACATATTTCACCTGACTTTGATTGCACCCAGCCTCCAGATTCTGATCCCCATACTCAGTGACTTTGAAGGTTTATTTTTACGGTTCATGTCCCCTTGCTCAGTGATCCCCCTGTTGATGTCCTTATGTGATTGAAACATTACGATTTGTTTTTCTTTTATGATTTTATATTCGAATAGTACGAATTTTGCTTTATTTTTATGTGATGTACACATCGGACTTTGCCTACATGCGAACTTATATAAATTAACTTTACTTTTTTATATATTCAGACATTGAAGTTTCATTAAGTGAGTTTCTGTTGTTTATACGGTTTATTTAGCATTATGGGAATATGTGCTTGGGAATGGAATAGCTTTATACAGGTTTCAGGTTACAAGGTTGAGGTTCAGATGTAAAGTAGCAGAAGTGTGGCCCAGGTAGTTTACATCACCGACGGATTACCAAGGGATCTTATCTGTCAGTAAAAATATCCTCGCTGATCCCACACTACCTTGTGTCTTCTAGGCAATGCTTGACCGATGAATTACAGATGAAATTACTAACAAAATATATCCCTCGCTGATCCATCGCTATTTAGTGACGAATCAATGACTAATTCTACGTCACATGCCAAGGGTACCGTCGGAAATCTGTCGTTGATTTCAGTTAACAAGGACAAATATTACCGACGGATCAGCGAGGCTATTTTTCGATAGCTAAAATTTCCCTCGGTGATCCGTCGCAAAATTGGGCCAATACATTGCGTGATTTACGACGGTTTAGTGATGGATAAACTTTGCGTCAGTTATATTTTGCGATTGCAGTATCCGTTTCTATTCCGTCAGAAAAATTACCGATGGATTTTATCCATCGCTGAAAATTTCCGATTTGATTTTCAACGTCGAAGATAGCAACAGAATGAATCCGTTGCTAAATGTAAACAGCGATGGATTCCAAATTTTCAGCGACAGATTTGTCCGTTGTTGAAAGCTCCTTCCCTAATAGTGTAACTCTCTGCTCTAAGAGAAAACATGATTCTTATGGTGAAAGTATCAGTACCAAGAACAAAAGTCTTCTTATCCAATCCAGTTGTCAAAATCATTTTTGGGTGGCAACTTTATCACATAACCAACCAAAGAGGGGTTTTACTTTATGTATTATTTAAATTTTAAAAGATTTTATTATTGAAATAGTGATGAAATTTGATCATTTTCTAATAGTCTTAAATTAAAATCTTTTCATTATTTTATGCGTGCACATTAGTACCTTATGCATTGCATATACATCGTAATTAAACTAGCACATGTCATCATTTAAACCCACCTACTAAAGACAACATATATCACTATTTAGAGTAACATATTAAGGCTTGCATTTATCATTATTTAAGCTAGCAAATTGAGCAAACCTGTCATATAATTTACTAATCTAATTCTAAAAGACAAAAGCATATGAAAATGTAACTAAGGGGACGTTGCTGACACACTCAACGTGGGGGACACAGTTTCTTTAAAACAAAATAGTCGTCATGGAGCCATCACACACAACGCGATGGATAGAGTAAATGTGGCCACATCAAATAAAGAAAGGAAAAAGGCCAACAAGTTGCAAGCATCTTGTTAACTCAAAAACAATTACACGATGGAGTTCATGATTTGAAGTCAAGTACTCTTGTGTCTAAGAGATATTGCTTCTCTGTGCAATGATTTTTTTTGTCCTGTAAGAATGTAAATTTCAATTAGTAATCTTGTATCTATTGTTACATACATATAATAACCCATAAATAGCATATAACCAAATATAAAACTATTATATTTATATAATTGATGAAACCTTCCCACTACCCTTGTAGGGATATCCGAGTGACAAATATCTTTCTCGAGATCTCATATTCATACTATAGAAATACATGATTTTAGCGACCAAAAAAATTCATCGCTATTTTATCACGAACTTAGCCATGAAAACAAGTTTTATCACAATTTTGTGATGAAAATAGAAAGGAAAAACTATCAGTAGCCCAAATTAGCCACGAAAAGATAAATCGTGGTAAATTAACCACGACTATATTTTCGTGACTAAATTCATAACTAATTAGCGAAGAAAACAATGTCTGTGACTAAATTCATGACTAATTTGGGATGAAAATATTTTTGTGACTAATTAACAATGAAATAGGAATTTATGGCTAATTTTAGGGATAAAGTGACTTTTCATGGTTAAATTTAGTGACGAAAACATTGTTCATCGCTAATTTTAGTGAATAATAGTGTGTTCATCGCTAAGTTTAGCTACGAACTCAGTGTTCATCACTAATTTTAACCATGAACTTAAGGTTCGTCGTTAATTTTAGCCATAAACTCCATGTTTGTTGCTACTTTTAGCCTCGAATGCATTGTTCGTCACTAATTTTAGCGACGAAAATAAAATTTGTTACTAATTTTAACGATGAACACAAAATTCTTCGCAAACATTAGCTACGAACTCCACATTCGTCGCTAATTTTAGCCATGATCTACGCTTTCGTCGCTAATTTTGGCCACCAATTCCATGTTCGTCACTAATTTTAGCCATGACTACGCATTCGTCACTAATTCTAGCCATGAATTCCATGTTCATCACTAATTTTAGTCACGAACAGCGTGTTCATCACTAATTTTAGCCACAAACTCTACTTTCGTTACTAATTTTAGCAACAAACTCCATTTTTGTTGCTAATTTTAGCCATAAACTCCATTTTCATTGCTAACTTCATTGTTAATTTAGCGACAAACGTAATTTTTATTACTAATTTTGTCACAAATTTACTCATTTTGTGACTAAATTCGTCGCTAATTAGTGCTGGAAAGTTTTTCGTGGCTAAGTTTATCACTAAAATATGAATTCATCACTAATTTCGTAGCTAATTTCTTTTGACACTCAATTATTAAACATTTTCAACTATTTACCACTTGTTCCTTTTTAATTAACGTAGTTAGGTAAAATACATAGTAAATGTTATAATTCTTATCAAATTAACCATTTTTGACAATAAATAATTCAACCAATCTTTACCAAAATATTATTATTCTACTTATACAAGCTTATATTTTATATTTTAGAGATTAGGCATTACACAATTCTAAAAAAATTATAATTCTAATATCGATCATAACTTTAATAAAAGTTACAAATTTGTTTAAATAGCCAAATCATTATGAAATTATGAAAAGCAAGTTCCTATTATCAATGAACCACAAAACGAATATTTTTTTTTCTATAAGTAAATTTTCAAAAACATTTATTTCGTAATTAATTTCGTTGCAAATAGTTAATTTGTTGTAAAATATGGATAAAAAAAAATTCATCATAAATTCATCACTAATTAGCGATGAATTGTAGCTTTCATCACTATTTAGCGACGGAAAAGCCTATTTCATCGTTAAAATTAGCGACGAACGAACTGTCCATTGCAAAATTTAACGACGGACAAATATGCCCGTCACAAATCTTAGCAGCAGACCTATAGGCCTGTCGCTAAGGTCCCCTCACTCTGTGTCTCCCTTAATCTCCTTATTGTCGCACTTTGTTCAGCTGGCGATTTGTGGTCACTCTGCTCTCATTCTCTCGATTCCAAGTCTCTGTAGTTTCTTTTTACTTAATTCTAATTGACTTTCATTTTTTTTTTCATTTTCTTCCATTTTTTCCATTATAGTTGTACATTACTTAATTCTCACTTCTTTGTTTTTGCACAATATATGAAATTTATTTGTGCAAAACTACCGGGAGGGTGCACTAGCCTACGTGGTAGAGCCACTGTCATGACGTCAATAAATAAATTTAAATAATAATATATTAATAATTTAAAAGATCCATATATTTGATCACAAATTTTTCAAATTATGTTCGTGATATATAATATTATTAAGTCATAATTAATTTATCTAAACCTATCATTTAATCTGAAATATTATTCAAATATATGTTCAAAATATATAATATTAATAAAACATAATTAATTCATCTAAACCTATCATTTAATTTGAAATATTATTCAATTATATCAAAACTTAATTCAAATAATCGGATTAGAAAAGGAGCACAAAAATGATCCAAGTTGCAAGGAAAAAAAAAGTGAGAGTGAGATAGAGAAAAAAAAAGGGTGAGAGTGAAATAGAAAGAAAGGAAAAGAAATAGAAAAAAAAAAACAAATCAACTTGCAAGATATTGTGGTCTAGTAGTTGTCACAACTCAAACATATTGTTTTTAGTTTTGGGCTTGAATCCCTGTGCTTACACTTTTTGTAACAATTTGCAGCATGCGCAGTGCGGTTCCACCACACTGCCCATGCGGCTTTACTACACTGGCAAGCGTGGGGGCATGTGCGGGGTTCCCCTGCATGGCACTGACATGCACACGCATGGCTCCACCGCATTGACTACACAGTTCTATCACGCAGGCACGTGTGGGGGCATGCGTGGGGTCCCCCGCATGGCGCGGGCATGCGCTCGCGTGGGGTTCCATTGTATTACCCACATGGCTCTACTGTGCAGGCAAGTGTGGTTGTAAGGTGCGTGTGTGGGGGCATGCGCGTGCGGGGGTTCAACCACACTACCTGCACGGCTCTACCATGCTGGCAAGCGTGGGGGCATGAGCGGGGTCCCCCACACAGCTTGGGCATGCGTAGTGTGGTTCCACTGCACTGCCTGGGCGGCTCTACCATGCACAGCACGGCATGCATGGTCCTTATGCACACCCGTGCAATTCCACTACCCTACCCGCACGGCTCTGCCACATAGGTAAGCGCGGCCATGTGGTTTGCATTAAGCACTATATTATTAATTTAAATTATTAATATTATTAATTTAAATAATATAATGTTATGAAATCAGTAATTTATATAATATATTGTTATGATATATTTTTATTATTTAATAATAAGGTGTTATAATATAAAATTATAACAACATTGCATTAATTAGCAATATTATATAATTTTATATAAATTCCAAATAAAATCACTAACAACATTAATTAATCTTTAGACAGTTAATTTACAACATTTACCACATTAGATAATTTAGATATTGACATCTCTTTTTTGGCGCCAAAAATAATTTTCTATTTTTAGCGTCAATTTATTCAAATTTTTGTGCTAATAACATTTTATTTCTTTATTTTGCACCAATTTCTTTATTTACCACCTAGTGTTCCCAACCCAACCCAACCCTAGGCTTCATCACATCTCATCATTTTTGTTTCGAAGGGGCTCTCTCTTGAGGTTTTGAAGACTCACCACTATGAAGACAAATACGAGGACGAAGAATATCTCTCTCTTTCTCCATCTTGCTCTCTCCATCTGCACTCGAATTGGTAATCTCAATTACTCTCTCTCTCTCTCTCTCTCCCTCTCTCTCTCTCACACACACACACACAAAAATCATTTGATTTCTCAAATTTGGTTTGTTTTATTTCATGGAATTGGATAGGTATTGCTCCGTAAATTTCAAATAACCCACAATCTTTCATTAGATGGTGTTCTAGATTTTTTGAACTCAAAAAAAATGACTAAAGCTAGCCCGCTTGACTTAATTGATAATGAGAATAGTGATGCAGAAGAAGGCATTGACAAAAAAACTCAAAAAATTTGAGGTATGATTTATCAGGAGCCTTGCCTAATAGAGACTTGTGATTCGAATAAAATGCTTGAAATTTGCACCCACTGGCCGGAGTTGGGCAGCAGCAACAATGGAGGGTATTCTAATTTATTCCATTGACGACTCATTTATGTTTGATCCAACAGATCTTGATGTTAATGTTACGCTAGAGGTATGTAACCAAATGAAAAGTCTCTCTTGTATCCTGAGGTTAAGTTGGGTTGCTTATGATCTTTATGTATCATCTTGGTCTTGTCCAGGCTGATGACAGAGCACTAAGTGAAGATCAACTGAGAAGAGGGTTGATACTAATCTTTGTTGACATGCAAATCGAGTTCTCTACTCCAGGGATTCTAATGTTGCGAGATTAGATGATGATGATGTAAGAGGGAACTACATATTTGTGACCATGCATAAGCACCTAGCTATAGTTCCTTGGGTTCCATCTCATTCTCTGTTGTTTATTAATGTATGCCGATAAACACAAACTCATGTTTCATTTATTGATGTCTGTTTATTGACCGGACTTTTAATCGACTATTGATATTTATGTAATTTGGATTTTTTTTTTGTTTTTGTAGTTCTGACTATTATTGATGAATATTTATTCATGTTGATACATTCTTTTTTGTTTCATGCTTCCGTTTGGATGATTAAATTCAATTTTAAGGCAGAATTTTGTTTGGACGATTAAATTTAGCATTGCAAATTTTTTTTCACCAAATATGAAAAATCCGTTGTAAATTCGTGGTAAATTGGTGGCAAAATTTTGTGACACAAAATTCATCGCTAAATTTGTGACAAAAATTTTGTTGCTAATTTCGTGACAAAAAGTTCATCGCTAAATTCGTGGCAAAAATATCCGTCACTAAATTCGTGGTAAAATTTTCATTGTTAAGTTCATGACAAAAATTCCGTCTCTAAGTTCGTGGCAAAATTTTCATTGTTAAGTTCGTGGCAAAATGCTCATCGCTAAGTTTGTGGCAAAAATTCCGTCGCTAAATTTGTGGCTAAATTTCCATGGCTAAATTCATGAGAAAATATCCGTCACTAAATTCGTGACAAAAATTCTATTGCCAAATTCATGGCAAAAGAATCCATCAATAACTTTTCATCGCTATTTTCGTTACTAAATTTGTCACTAATTTGCGACAAACTTAGCGATGAAAAATTTTTATCGTAAATTTGCGATGAAAATTTATTATTTTTGTCGCTAAATTTTGCAACACTATATTAGCCACGAATTTTTTTTCATAGCAAATTTTTTTGTAACGAATTTTATTTACTTTTTCATCGCTAATTTCATGGCTAATATGGTGTTTTTTTGTAGTGTTGTACCTTTGTTGGCGTTTATATTTTCTACATTTCCGTGTCCTCTATGTATATATATAAAAAAAAAATCCCCACTTATTAAGATTTAATTCAAACTATTTTCATAGTAACAAAATTTGGTGTGTATATATATATACATATATATATTTAAGAAAGAAGATTTGATTCTATTTATGATGATTTATTTAATAATTGTATGGAGAGAATTATTCCATTTTATAGCTCTTGACTCACGTACGTCCCATTATATGTAAAAAAGGGTATTATTTTCTTAAAATTTTACTCCCTTTTAATTGTCATTGGTAAATACTTATTTTCTCTTCTAAACTTTCTAGAGGATAATAGTAACCTCAGGAGCTAAGGCATTTATAACCCTAATTAGAGGCTATTATTATTATTATTATTATTATTCGTGGAAACAATTTCTTTTAAAAAATGTAGGGGAAGATTGCGTACATATACACCAACTCCAAAACCAACCCTAATTGTCGGGACTATGACTCTGATTGTTATTTATTATTATTGATGGGAAATATCCCTAGGCCCAATTCGGAAGGGTCAGCATTAATAAAGCCTACACGCGAGATCCACAAAGGGACAGCTATCGACCAATGTTTGATATTCTCTATGGCTATCTATCGAAGGGTCTCAGTTGCCCAAATCTCCCGAATGACAGGACCTTGATCGCTCGGTCCTCCCGAGCGATAGGGTCGTAGTCGCCACGAATGTAATTTATCAAGTAAAGATAACCGTACCGATCGGGTATCCAATCGGCGATCCATCAATCGAACGACCGATCGATAGCCAATAGGTCTAACAATTCCAAGGGAAGGTCAAAATATCCTAACAGTTCCAATTTTCTATTTGAAAGCAACATCTTTATGATTTTTCAGTTAAGGAAAGGCTCCTAGCAGAAAACGAATGCTTCTGAAAGGATGAAAATCACGACAATTTGGAATATTGAACTCCTGAGATTTTTGAATCTGTTCGATAAAGAAAGTAGGGTTGAAGCCCCCCGACGGTGCACGACTCTCACAGGTATAAGGCATCCTAAAATCCTTCAAGCCAGGTACACTCTCTTGGCCTCACACATTGGGCACTCTGATCACAAGGAACCACTCCCTCGAGCTCTCAGTCTATTTCCTTTTCATTCGAAAACCTCTCTTTCTGACTTGAGTGTCGGAGTCTCCCTACCGGAGCACCCTCCAGCAATTTTTGCGGTTATTTCATCCCTTCTGATGGCAACCGTTCAAGTCTACAAGTAGCAGGTATCTGTGGAGCCGCAACCCATCTCCAACAGATTGGCGCTGTCATGGGAACAGACTAGAACAACTTCTGTTACTCTGACAACTATACCTTCGAGAACCAAAGCATCTTTAAAAGCCGCCCCTGTTGTAGAAGGGTGCACAGCAACACCTTCTAAAGCCGCCCTTCCTGTAGCACCCGATCACTCTATTCGTGATCAGTGGCCTCCCCTCATCCACCTTATCTGGATCAGGCCCTGCAACTAGCGATCCCCAGCCAGCCGATCGTGGCCCCTACTCCAGAGTGCGTCAGCCGCCTCTAGATGGAGAGGCTGGAGTCAAAGATTGAAGATATGAGCAAACAATTGGAGAGCCTTAGCCGTGCCCTTAGGCTTAAGGGCCAATCTTATGTTGGGGGGTCAAAACATTCCCAGCGGCAACCATCGCCCCCACGCCATGAAGTATCCCAAACTCCAGATTAAATCCCTGCGATCTTCGAAAGCAAGTCAAACAACTCATTGCCAAAGAACTTAGGCGAGCTACTACCCAGGGAAATCAACCTTCCCCCTATACTCATGCTTCACCTTTCGATCCGAAGGTTTCTTCGAAACCTATGCCCCGCACCCATGGAAAGGTATAATGGGACATCAGACCTCTGGGATCATGTGACCCATTTCGTGACCATGATGATTTCTAGAGACATGTCTGATATGACCATGTGTAAACATTTTTCCACCACTTTACAAGAGTTCATCATCAGGAGGGATGGAGATCTCACCATTGATCACCAGCATGAACTGCCACGACGTGATCGGACAGAAGACTGACAAGTCGCTTGGCCCCCAACCGACAGGAGATATAGAGTAATACTCCAAATCTAGAATAGACTAGTCCTTCAGAAGCTTCCTTGTTCTTTTGATAATCCATCAGAAAATGAAGCAAGACGCCTGATCATGTCGATCTTCTATTTCCTGAAGACACTTCCTTCTGCACCATAAGAAATTCTAGCAACAGACGCTGATAAATGACATGGGGGGAAGAGGGCCGTCATTGGTTTCACAAACGAAGATCTAGTCAGAATTGGGCAACATAAAGTTAGAAGAATCTTTGTCGATCAGGGGGTAGGCTATAACCTCCAATACTGGGATGCTTTTAGACGAATGGGGTTTACTTCTACCCATCTCTAACCCCACGCAGACCCAGTCAAAGGGCTTTCAAGCGAATGGATATATCCTGAATGTATTTTCTCATTTCCGGTTACTTTCGAGATGCCCCCTAACCATGTGACGGCTTATGTCGCATTTAATGTGGTGGATCTTCCTTCACTCTACAATGTCATTCTGGATAGACCAGACTTAAATGCCTTGAAAGCTCTGCCCAGCACTAAGCACATGAAAATCAACTTTGCAACACCGCTTGGAATCAGAACACTATCATGCGATCCAGAGTCCTTGACTTCGGCTCCTAAGTGATCATCGAGCTCTATTGTCAATGCCTCCCCCTCCGGACTGTGAGGGTATTTTTCAAATTATTGAAGCACCGACTTAATGGATTTTCTGCAATCACACTACCTGTTCCAATTGTTCGGAGGGCCTAAGTCGCCCAGCTCCTATCGTTCTAACATGTCATCAATAAGGGATGGAACTCCCTGAATGGATGGATGCGGCCCCTCCATCTAAAGATATCCTATTGCTCGGAGGGCCTAAATCACCCATCTCCTATCGTTCGAACGCGTCATCAATAAGGGATGGAACTTCCCGAACGGGTGGATGCGGCCCTTCTTTCTAAAGATTTCCTATCGCTCGGAGGGTCTAAGTCACCCAACTCCTATCGTTCGAATGCGTCGTTAACAAGGGATGAAACTCTCCGAATGGTGGACGCAGCCCCTCTATTTAAAGATTTCCTATTTTTCGGAGGGTCTAAGTTGTCCAGCTCCTATTGTTTGAACGCATCGTCAATAAAGGATGAAACTCCCCGAATGGGTAGACGCGATCCCTCTATCTAAAGATTTTCTATTGCTCGGAGGGGCTAAGTCGCCCAACTCCTACCATTCGAACGCGTCGTCAATAAGGGATGAAACTCCCCGAATGGGTGGATGCGGCTCCTCTATCTAAAGATTTCCTATTGGTCAGAGAGTCTAAGTTGCCCAACTCCTATCGTTCAAACGCGTCATCAATAAGGGATGGAACTCCCCGAGTGGATGGACGCGGCCCCCCTATCTAAAGATTTCGTATTGCTCGGAGCGCCTAAGTCGCCCAACTCCTGTCGTCTGAACGCGTCGTCAATAAAGGATGGAACTCCCCGAACAGATGGACGCGACCCCTCTATCTAAAGATTTCCTATGGTTCAAAGGGTCTAAGTCGCCCTGTCACGCCCTAAACCGGGGTCGTGAGTAGCCGCCCGTTGCCCTGGATGTGGCTAGATTTTTACAGAAAATCGGGCAGAACCTCCCCATATTTCGGAGGTTTCCCTTGTACAATTTAACTTGTATAATTTACAACCATCCTGTAAATTAAATAAAAGGGTCATCCCGGCCTCACAACAATCCACCAACCCACAGCAGACAACCAGGACAACACCAGGCTATAATAATTACTAGCAGACCTAGCCACAGACCTCTACTATCATGCCCAACTAGAGCATAAGTAGCCGCCACACCGAACAGGCCTAAATTTTATACAAATATACAATAAATTCCCAAGTTGACATTTTAAATATTTACAAGTGTCTCAATGCAAACGAAATGAACCAACATGAGAGTTTCACAAATAAATGTCCATAATTTATACAGTCATCCCATAAAATAAATAGATAAGTACATTGATCAAACTAAAATCTCCAATATACAGCGATGTCACCAATAATCATAGCGGAAGAAATGGTAAAATCCATACCCAAGTCCAATGATATCAAGACCACGTCGTAAGTATGCAAATCACAATAGTTCTCCCTCAGTCCAAGACTAATCCTGTGGGAAAGAAAGTGAGGGGTGAGTATCTATGGCAGGATACTCAGCAAGTGAGAGGATTGACATTGTACTATTAATATCGAGTGTGAACTTGGAGTGTTAAAGCCTGTAACACAATATCAAGTGTGCGAAAATAATATGTTGTTTCAAAAATAACATATCTCAAGGCACACATCAGAAAATAACATATGCATCCAATATGTATGTCAAGTCATATATGTAGAGCCGACCGAACAAACAACCCCGGCAATGGTCTACCTCGACCAAGGACGGGCGCATTGGGGGTTTTCATAGTGCAAATATCAAATAATGGCTCTCTACCCCAATGTTAGCCACAGGCTACTCTAACTAGCCTGTAAATACCATATATATACATATAAATAGTCGGTCGTGTATGGAGCCCCACCCGATGCTAGACAGGGCCGTACTCGCGTCCTCTCCGATGGGGGTCAACCGGGTGCGTCCACACACATAACGATCTGGCGGATACCTTTAGCCGAAACGTATCTGGGCACAAGAGGTGCCTCTGCCAAATGTCTTTCATAGCTACAGAATGCTATACAGCGGGGGAGTGGGGGGGCACCAACCCATATCATGGAATTATCAATCAATCAGGCATGCAGCCCATAAATCCAGATCGTATCAAAAATCGTGTGCCAATAGATATGAAATCACATAAAAATCAAAAGTTGGCACAATATCATTTTATGAAGCACGTGGATTCATATCAGTGAATCGGTAGTTGGGACACTCCAATGATCATAAAAACATTTCATAAACAGTTAAAGCTCAATTGATCATACGTTCATAACACCATTCAATTTAAAAAAAAAAAAAGCATTTTAAAACAGGGTTTACAATCAACAGCAGACGTCAAAGTCCCACTCACAGTATGGGGGAGGGTAGCGCACTCCCCAATAATACCATGAAGCAAAGAAAAAGTGCTCCCCTCAATCAAGACACCCAACACTTATGAATGTATAGTATCAGCAAGTTTCAAACCTGTGCAGTTATAGAAACATGCTATAACTTCTAATACACATATCCAAATCAGGGGGTTCTTATTTCATTTTAAAGCTAAGGATATTTAGTGTCTAAGGCAGAAAACCTCATGTCATTTGGAGTTGTGTAGAGAAAGTTATGCTAAAGGACTACATGCTGTTCAATTGGCTAAAATGCATGTTTTTCACTTTTAAATTTCCAATGTCATGTCAAGTCCTTTAGGCCACTACCCTAACTCCTCATATTTTGTTCATGCATACAACATGTCTACAAGACTCAAGTATTGGTACTCAACCAATCCCACACAGAGCTCACACCAATCCAATTTCTCGCTCGCACACAAGGGCCAACATATACACCAACAACACACTCCCTCTAATCCAAAATTTAGTCCCAAACTTCAGCATGAATACCCAAATTTTCTGTACATTTGACCCTTCCTTCCTCTCTATTTTGACATGTATTTGGACATCCAAAAGTCATGACATATGTAGAAATTTTCTATATGCACACAACACCTCTCAAACTTCTCAATACACACAAGTCACTCGAACACCATCACTAGCACCCACAAAAAAATTTGCACACCATTTCTCCTCATTTCAAGACATAATACATACATAATGTTGTCATTTTAAATCTCTACAATTCTGCATACAATGGACTCACTAAGGGACACATTTCAGCACCCTAACACACGAAGAATCATTTTATTTCAAGATGAATACATGTCCAAAACTTTCTGCACTCCTAGGTATATGTTCTAATGTATTTTTCCTAGGTTTTGGCCATAAATTTATGCTCAAATCAAGTAAATAAAACTACAGCAAAGCATCTCATAATATGCAAAATTTCCTTTCCTTTTCTTGGCATTTTTCAAGTCCCAACTTGATCCTCAATTGATCTTTCCTAACACACAATCACAATTATGTCATCAATTTCCAAATATTTTTAGGGTTTATCCATTTTCCCTAATTTTGTACAAATTCCAAATTCTCTAATTAATGAATACACTCTAACGTCATCAATTGCCTTTCACTTATAAATAAATAACACGATCAAAATCAAGTCTAATTCAACCCTAAAACTGCTCAAAGTTGGAAACAAGCCTAAAATAAATAATTTTCTTCAATATAGAAATTTTTTAAAAATCATAAACTTTTCGATTCTCATCCAAACATTTCAAACCATGTGTCATTTTCAAGATATAAAAGTCTAGTTTCATAACACGAAGATCGTTTTCAGTTGCCTATATGCAGGACAACTTATAATTAAAAAGATTACAACAATTCTTAAATTATAACCACAACTTTTAAACTATTCTTCATATACAAACCATTTTGCCAATTAACAACTCAAAACAACCTAAGAAAGACATGAAATGTACAATATCCTTCATTTTACGGCTTATTTTATTCCAACCCTAAAATCCAAATACTTTCATGCATATTTCAAATTTTAACTCTGAGGGAAACTATTCAAAGTAACTTAACATGATTCTATGATCCTATAACATGTTTCTTTCATACTGAACAACCCAAATTCACGCAGACTTCTAAACTTAACCTTAATAATCATATGTAACATTTCAGAAATTGTATTCTATTCACATTCCACTTACATTCTAAAATTATACAAAACTTTTCACCTTAGATTAAACCCTAGATTCATTCAATTTATCGAATATAGCAGAAATCTCCTCACCTAGGGTTCCTCAGATCGCAAACCTAGCTTCCATTGGCCATTCGGTTCAGTCTAAAACCTATAACGTTTCCAATTTGAAGCAAAATTCAGTAATTAGACTTAATCACTATGGAATCAAAACCCTAGAACTAAGATCTGAGCTCAGCCCTTACTTGCAGAGAATGAAATCGCAGTCCCATGGCCAAGGGTTTTTAGAGGCTTGATGGTGGGTTGCAGCAAGGATTGCAGGAAGATCTCTCAGGAGTGAGAAAACAGCAGCGCACGCGAGCAAAAGAGAGAGAGCGAGGGCTGTCGTGCGCGAAAAGGTAGAGGGAGAGAGCGAAAGCTCTGCCATTGCGCGCGCGGGAGAGTGGAAAGAGAGAGAGAGCTCTCTGTTCATGCACAAGAGAGAGAATGGAGAAAGATTCAAAGAGAGACAGAGGGTGCGATCGAGAGAGACCAAGGGTGAGAGAAAGAGAGCGATTTGAAGAGAGAGAGCAATGGTAATAGAAAGAGACAGTGAGATGGAGAACCATCGCTTACGGTGGTCAGAGCACAGCCGTGAACGGCGGCGAAATCGTGAGAAGAAGAGAGAGCAGAGAGTGAGATAAAGAGAGAGAAAGAATCAGTGGGGGAAACAGAGAGGCAGGTAGAGAGTGGCAACGATTGGTGGCTGGGTGGTGGCGGTGTGCGATTGATCGCGGCGGAGGGAGGTGGTGGAGAGGGCGGGGGAGTGAGAGATTTCGGGAGAAAGAGAGAGAGCGACGAGAGGGAGAGAGTGAAAAATTAAATTAGGGCTTTTAGCCCTAATTGAATTAGGGAAAGGGGAGTGCTGCGTTTCGGCCAAAACGCAGCACTTCCTTCTTCTTCTTATTTTTTTTAATAATTAATTATATATATTTATATATATACACACACACACACTTTTCACAAAATCTTTGAATGCCGTGAAAATAGGATTCACTGAAATTTGTTAGCACGACATTTAAATATATCAAAAATTTCAATTTAAAGACTCCAAAATCGAAAATCAAAATAAATAAATAAATAATTTCTCTCTATATATATAAACTGAGGAATATTTCATTAAATTCATGAACAGAAGTACAATAGTACGGACACCGCAGTGTCGGTGTTATATTTTCTAACCCCCTAAAAACAAGTTTCGTCCTCGAAACTAAAAAAAAACTATACCGTAAACAAGTGGGGGTACTGTCTCCTATAGCTTCCTCGGGCTCCCAGGTTTCTTCCTCAACTTGATCACTCCTCCACAAGACTCTGACCAATGAAACTTCCTTGCTTCGTAACATGCTGACCTGTCGATCTAGAATAGTCACGGGCTGAACTGGGAAACTAAGGTCCTCTTACAACTCAACAGGTGGAGGCTCAAGTATATGAGAAGGATCAGCTAGGTACTTCCTGATTACTGAGACATGGAAGACGTCGTGAATACGAGGTAGTTCATCTGGCAGCTCTAATCTATATGCCACACTCTCGACCCTCTCAAGGATACGGAAGGGTCCAATATATCTGGGGCTCAGCTTGCCCTGCTGCTTGAACCGTATAACTCCCTTTAAAGGAGATATCCTCAAGAAAACCATATCTCCCTTGACAAACTCAAGGGATCGCCATCTATGATTGGCATATACCTTCTGCCTGTCCTAGGCGGCTCTCATCTGCTCACGGATGACCCTAACCTTATCTTTCGTTTCCTCAATCAACTCAACATTGCTGAGACATCGCTCTCCGACCTTATCCCAACATATCAGTATGCGGCACTTCCTGCCATGCAGTGTCTCATATGGTGGCATCCCAATACTTGCCTGGTAGCTGTTGTTGTATGCAAACTCCACCAATGGAAGGTGTCGATCCCAGCTACCATGAAAATCAATGACAAATGCCCGAAGCATATCCTCGAGCATTTGAATCATCCTCTCTGACTGGCTGTCCGTCTGAGGATGATACACCGTACTGAAGTTCAGTCTAGTGCCCAATGCCTCCTGCAACCTGGGCCAAAACCTAGACATCAATCTGGGGTCCCTATCTGAAACAATCGACACGGGAACACCATGCAGTCTTACTATCATATCGATGTAAAGACGTGTCAAGGTCTCCAAAGGATAGTCGCTGCGAATAGGAAGAAAATGTGCGGACTTGGCGAGTTGATCTACAATCACCCAAATGACATCATGCCATGATGAAGTCCGCGGTAGCATTGTCACAAAATCCATAGTAATGTGATCCCACTTCCACTCAAGAATGGGTAAGGGTTGTAAAGTGCCAGCAGGTCACGGATAGTTGGCCTTCATCTGCTGACAAACCAAGCATTGAGCAATAAGCTCTACGATCTCTCTCTTCATATCGGGCCACCAATAATTATTTTGGATAGTCCGATACCTCTTCGTACTTTCCGAATGCATAGCATAAGTAGAGAAATAAGCTTCCTCAAGAACAACTCTCCGAAGATCGATGTCGGCAGGAATACAAACCCGCTCTCGATATACCACCAGTCCGTCATCACGGACTCAAAACTCTTTGCCATCACCTCTACAGATCTATCAAGAGTACCTCAGAGCTCCTCATTTGCTCCTTGTAACTCCCTAATATGGTCGAACAAGGTCGGCCTCATTTCAAATCGAGCTAGTAGTGCTACTCGGTCATCACTAGTCAAACTGACGCCTAATGCACGGAGTTCCATCAAACAAGAGAGATAAGCACTCTCTATATACTGAATTTCTAACTATCTATGCATCAAGAGGAGTGACATCTAGTAGCTCTTCATCTAATAGCGATAACAGCCTATCCGACTGTTGAGTGTAAGAAGCTCTCACGTAAGAACAATCTGAACTAGTGTAATAAATATTTTCATGGTACCCATGATGCAAAAAATCGAAAGAGTCAATTTGCGATGCGCAAAAGATATATGTATAAATCTATATATCAAAATAGTTAAGCCTCTAAGGATTTAACTAACTAAGTTTGTACATGTCATCATGGCATACATGATTTCATAAAAAGAGGAATGAAATAGTTAAGCTTCTAGAGTTTTAACTAATCATAGTGGGACGTAATCATCATGATATACATGATCTCAAAAAGAAGAGTACATAAAGGCTCCTAACTAATTGAATCCGTGGAAGTATTACCCATGATCACATCTGGGTTCGCCTGAGCATCCTCTTGTGTCATAGCATATACGCGGGCCTATGCCCTCGGCTACTATCGTGAAGGGTCTAGTATAGTGTTGCTCTCGGCTGCAGTCCGTGGAGCGGTGTGTACTGAGTGTGCAGGTACCCCCTGCTAACCCATCCGTGATTCACCCGTGTGTGTCTATGGTACTTGACCTCTGCAACCCAGGTCAAGAGAAGTACTCCAAATGTGTCCTTGCTTCCTATATTAGAAGCATCTAAGGGGAGCTCTGCAAGCTCCAAAATGACATTAGCTGTAGTCGCGCAGATAGGATGGTGTTGTGCTATGGACTAACTAGAGGCACTAGGGGCCTGTACTCTAAAGCTCTAGGGACGTGGTCCCTGTCCAAACTATGTTGATGTAAAGTGAGAAGGGCTTCCCTAAAAGTTAGAAATCCTACCCCACTTCGAGCTCTGGCTCGTCTGGGTCTCAACCCTCTATAGTCCTACTAGAACTCCGTAAAATATCTGTGGTCGAACTCCCTCAAGAAGTCCACCTACCGCAGTGGCTCAGTAGCCTCGTCACAAATAGCCTCCCACTAAGTGAGGGCATCACCGTCGAGGAGTCTCTCAATAACTCTCAATCTGAGCTTCTTTGTCAACCCCAAATTAGTAAGGATCCTACGAGTCCTATTGATCCAGTACTTCACTACTACGACATCACTAGATCCAGAAAAGTTTGTGCATCCTAGCTGCCGAGACTCTTTCACCAACTAAGTAATCTCGTGGATACGCCTCAAAATAACCGACGTCTCATCGGTCGGAGTAGAAATAGACGGACCGGCCATCGGAGGAGGAATCGGTGCCGTAGGAGCAGATACAGCCGCAGGTGCGGTCGCTGGAGCCTGTGGCGGAGGTGGTGGCATCTGCACCCCATATCTACTATACCACTCCCACCACTACCTCAAGGCATCGAGTGGTGGTGGAGGAATCTCGGCTGTAATAGCTGGTGGAGGTGCTGAGGGTGGCACTGGTAAAGGTGCGTGAGTAGAGGAAGCATCCTCTGGTACTCGTGGAGTCTCGAGTGCCTTAGATGCATTAAGCACTAAGGGACTCTCCGGTTGTTCACCGCGCCTACCACGTCTAGGTAGCATAGTTCTGCAAAGAGAGCACCGTTTCATTAGGTAGAAATCAAGGATTAGGGTTAGTTACTAAGTAACTAACCCCCTAAAAAGGATTTTGAGTTATGAATCAAGGTATTCGAATCCAATAGGCCGCTCATACACCTACCTAAATGCATCAAATGATGGTGATGAAACCGTGACTATAATAGCTAGCTGAGAAAATACTAGAAGGGTACACATGATAAGGAAACATCCTCAGGTATTCTAGGTGTCTCAAGTACAAATCTAGTACATCGTCTAGTAGTTATAGCCTTACAAAGAAAGAACTTTAATTATGTATGATTCAAGGATTAGGGTTAGTTGCAAAGTAACTACCCCCTAAAATGAATAAAATTATAAGTTTAAAAACTGATAGATCTAATATGCTAGGTTAGATATGTACCGTATCTAACCCCCTAAAAAGAATAACTCATATGCCTAAGACCATGTACTAGTATCTTATGACTGTAATGAAACTCTTATATGTATTGAGGACTTTTACATCATACTTGGGAATATTTTCAAAACTATTTTATCAAACATAGCTCTCAACCTAGAGCTCTAATACCAATAGAACTGTCACACCCCAAACCAGGCTCGTGAGCAGCTGACCGTTGCCCTAGATGCCGGCTACATTTTTATAAAAAATCGGGCAGAACCTCCCCATATTTCGGAGGTCTCCCATTTACAATTTAACATGTATAATTTACAACCAACCTTACAACCAACCTGTAAATTAAATAAAAGGGTCATCCCGGCCTCATAACAATCCACCAACCCACAGCAGACAACCAAGACAATGTTAGGCTATAATAATTACTAGCACACCTAGCCACAGACCTCTACTGTCATGCCCAACTAGAGCATGAGCAGCTGCCATACCGAGCGGGCCTAAATTTTATACAAATGTACAATAAATTCCCAAGTTGACATTTTAAATATTTACAAGTGCCTCAATGCAAACGAAATGAACCAACATGAGAGTTTCACAAATAAATGTCCATAATTTATACAGTCATCCCATAAAATAAATAGATAAGTACATTGATCAAACTAAAATCTCCAATATACAGCGATGTCACCAATAATCATAGCAGAAGAAATGGTAAAATCCATACCCAAGTCCAGTGATATCAAGACTACATCGCAAGTATGCAAATCACAATAGTTCTCCCTCAGTCCAAGACTAATACCGTGGGAAAGAAAGTGAGTGGTGACTATCTATGGGAGGATACTCAGCAAGTGAGGGGATTGATATCGTACTATTAATATCGAGGGTGAACCTGGAGTGTCAAAACCTATAACACAATATCAAGTGTGCGAAAATAATATGCTGTTTCAAAAATAACATATCTCAAGGCACACATCAGAAAATAACATATGTATCCAATATGTATATCAAGTCATATATGTAGAGCCGGACGAACAAAAAACCCCAGCAATGGACTACCTCGACCAAGGACGGGCGCATTGGGGGTTTTCATAATGCAAATATCAAATAATGGCTCTCTACCCTAATGTTGGCCACAGGCTACTCCAACTAGCCTGTAAATACCATATATATACATATAAATAGTCAGCCGCGTATGGAGCCCCACCCGGCGCTAGACAGAGCTGTACTCGCTTCCTCTCCGATGAGGGTCAACCGGGTGTGTCCACACACATGACGATCTGGCGGATACCTCCGGCCGAAGTGTATCCGAGCATAAGGGGTGCCTCTACCAAATGTCCTTCATAGCTACGGAATGCTATACAGCGGGGGAGTGGGGGCACCAATCCATATCATGGAATTATCAATCAGCCGGGCATGCAGCCCATAAATCCAGATCGTATAAAAAATCATGTGCCAATAGATATAGAATCACATAAATATCACAATTGGCACAATATCATTTTATGAACCACGTGGATGCATATCAGTGAATCGGTAGTTGGGACACTCCAATGATCACAAAAACATTTCATAAACAGTTAAATTTCAAGTGATCATACATTCATAACACCGTACCATTTAAAAAAAAACATTTTAAAATAGGGTTTTCAATCAACAACAGACGTCAAAGTTCCACTCACAGTATCGGGGAGGATAGCGTACTCCCCAATAATACCATGAAGTGAAGAAAAGTGCTCCCCTCAATCAAGACACCCAACACTTATGAATATATAGAATCAGCAAGTTTCAAACTTGCGCAGTTATAGGAAACAGGCTATAACTTCTAATACACATATCCAAATCAGGGGGTTCTTATTTCATTTTAAAGCTAAGGATATTTAGTGTCTAAGGCAGAAAACCTCATGTCATTTGGAGTTGTGTAGAAAAAGTTATGCTAAAGGACAACATGCTATTCAATTGGCTAAAATGCATGTTTTTCACTTTTAAATTTCCAATGTCATGTCAAGTCCTTTAGGCCACTACCCTAACTCCTCATATTTTGTTCATGCGTACAACATGTCTACAAGACTCAAGTGTTGGTACTCAACCAATCCCGCACAGAGCTCACACCAATTCAATCTCTCGCTCGCACATAAGGGCCAACATATACACCAACAACATACTCCCTCTAATCCAAAATTTAGTCCCAAACTTCAGCATGAATATCCAAATTTTCTGTACATTTGACCCTTCCTTCCTCTCCATTTTGGAATGTATTTGCACACCCAAAAGTCATGACATATGCAAAAATTTTTTACATGCGCACAACACCTCTCAAGCTTCTCAATACACACAAGTCACTCAAACACCATCACTAACACCCACAAAAAAATTTGTGCACCATTTCTCCTCATTTCAAGACATAATACATATATAATGGTGCCATTTTAAATCTCTACAATTCTGCATACAATGGACTCACTAAGGGACACATTTCAGCACCCTAACACACGAAGAATCATTTCATTTCAAGACCAATACATGTCAAAAAAGCATCTCATAATGTGCAAAATTTCCTTACGTTTTCTTGGCATTTTTCAAGGCCCAACTCGATCCTCAATTGATCTTTCCTAGTACACAATCACAATTATGTCATCAATTTCTAAATATTTTTAGGGTTTATCCATTTTCCCTAATTTTGTACAAATTCTAAATTCTCCAATTCATGAATACACTCTAACGTTATGAATTGCCTTTCATTTATAAATAAATAACACGATCAAAACCAAGTCTAATTCAACCCTAAAACCACTCAAAGTCGGAAACAAGCCCAAAATAAATAATTTTCTTCAAAATAGAAATTCTTTTAAAATCATAAACTTTTCGATTCTCATCCAAACATTTCAAACCATGTGTCATTTTCAAGATGTAAAAGTTTAGTTTCATAACACGAAGATCATTTTCAGGTTGCCTATATGCAGGACAACTTATAATTAAAAAGATTACAATAATTCTTAAACTATAACCACAACTTTTAAACTATTCTTCATATACAAACCATTTTGCCAATCAACAACTCAAAACAACCTAAGAAAGACATGAAATGTACAATATCCTTCATTTTACGGCTTATTTCATTCCAACCCTAAAACCCAAATATTTTCATGCATATTTCAAAATTTAACTCTGAGGGAAACTATTCAAAGTAACTTAACATGATTCTATGATCCTATAACATGCTTCTTTCATACTGAATAACCCAAATTCACGCAGACTTCTAAACTTAACCTTAATAATCATATGTAACATTTCAAAAATTGTATTCTATTCGTATTTCACTTATATTCTAAAATTATACAGAACTTTTCACCTTAGATTAAACCCTAGATTCATTCAATTTATCGAATATAGCAGAAATCTCCTCACCTAGGGTTCCTCAAATCGCAGACCTAGCTTCCGTTCGCCATTCGGTTCAGTCTAAAACCTGTAACGTTTTCAATTTGAAGCGAAATTCAGTAATTAGACTTAATCACTATGGAATCAAAACCCTAGAACTAAGTTTTGAGCTTGGCCCTTACCTGCAGAGAATGGAATCGCAGTCCCTTGGCCTAGGGTTTTCAGAGGCTTGATGGTGGGTTGCAGCAAGGATTGCAGGAAGATCTCTTGGGAGTGAGAAAACAGCAGCGCACGCAAGCAAAAGAGAGAGAGCGAGAGCTATCGAGCGCGAGAAGGTAGAGGAAGAGAGCGAAAATTCTGCTGTTGTGCGCGGGAGAGTGGAAAGTGAGAGAGAGCTCTCTGTTCACGTGCAGGAGAAAGAATGGAGAGAGATTCAAAGAGAGACAGAGGGTGCAACAGAGAGAGACCGAGGGTGACAGAGAGCGATTTGAAGAGAGAGAGAAATGGTGATAGAGAGAGACAGTGACATGGAGAACCATCGCTTGCGGTGGTCAGAGCATGGCTGTGCGCGGCGGCGAAATCATGAGAGGAAGAGAGAGCAGAGAGTGAGATAAAGAGAGGGAAAGAAACAGTGGGGGAAACATAGAGGGAGGTAGAGAGTGGCGGCGATCGGTGGTTGGGTGGTGGCGGTGTGCGGTTGATCGTGATGGAGGGAGGAGGTGGAGAGGGCGGTGGAGTGAGAGATTTCGGGAGAAAGAGAGAGAGCGACAGGAGGGAGAGAGTGAAAAATTAAATTAGGGCCTTTAGCCCTAATTGAATTAGGGAAAGGGGAATGCTGCGTTTTGGCAAAAACGTAGCACTTTCTTCTTTTTTTTTTTAATAATTAATTATATATATTTATATATATACATACACACACTTTTCACAAAATCTTTGAATGTCATGAAAATAGGATTCACTGAAATTTGTTAGCACGACATTTAAATATATCAAAAATTTCAATTTAAAGACCCCACAATCAAAAATCATGATAAATAAATAAATAATTTCTCTGTATATACATAAACTGAGGAATATTTCATTAAATTCACGAATAAAAGTACAATAGTACGGACTCCGTAGTGTCGGTGTTACATGCCCAGCTCCTTTCGTCTGAACTTGTCGTCAATAAGTGATGGAACTCCCCAAATGGGTGGACGCGACCCTTCTATCTAAAGATTTCCTATCGCTCGGAGGGCCTAAGTCGCCTAGCTCCTATCGTCCGAACGCGTCGATAATAAGGGATGGAACTCCCCGAATGGGTAGATACGGTCCTTCTATCTAAAGATTTCCTATCGCTCAGAGGGACTAAGTCGCCCAACTCCTATCGTCCGAACGCGCCGTCAATAAGGGATGGAACTCTCCGAACGGGTGGATGCGACCCTTCTATCTAAAGATTTCCTATCAGTCAGAGGGTCTAAGTTGTCCAGCTCCTATCTTTTGAATGCATCATCAATAAGGGATGGAACTCCCCGAATGGGTGGATATGGCCTTTCTATCTAAAGATTTCTTATCGCCCAGAGGGCCTAAGTCGCCATGCTCCTATCGTTGGAGCACGTCGTCAATAAGGGATGAAACTCCTCGAATGAGTAGTCATGACCCCTCTTATCTAAAAGCTTCTGCCGGGCTGACACAATAAGGATTGCAACTGAAATAGCAAGATGATTTCTATTGATGAAAAGATAAATGTTTTTTATTGAACAAACAAAGGTCATCAGATACAAAATTTCGAACGAAGGTTATACATGATCAAGGAGGGGAGATAGTCGAACTCTGTGTCTTTCCCATATGACGGATTATCTCTTTGGCGTATTTTAATCTCTCAGGTAATTTGCATTGAGAGTCTTTATAGATAATGGCATCCTTCATGTGAGATTCCTTAAGCTCAGCTATTCTGCAGTCTGCCTTTCGAAGAGACTCTTCACAAAGTTGGGCCAACTTCTTTATCGATCGAGAACATGCCTCACGTACCGTAGCCTCCGATTTCAACCTTTCACATTGCTCTTAATACTGGGTCAACTCCAATCGAAAGTCTCTCAGCTCTTCTTCCTTCTTATTGAGCAACGCATCGGACGTGCTCCCGCTCTTTGCAGCCTCTTCCTCCCGAACAATGATCTCTTCCTGCGCTCGAGTTGGATGGGTTAACTCAGAGAGACGCCATTATCTGAAAGGAAAACTGAGTCAGTGAAGGCAAAACCGAGAAAGAACCCAACTAGTTTAGAGAGAGCAATACCATCAAACCTAAGGACTTAAAAGCCCCGCCTACTTGCTCATAAGACATCATATGGAAGTCGAGCACACACTGATGAAAATCTAACCGGTTAGCGATACGATCCGCCTCAGCCAGGTCTATGTAACTATATTGCATATCCCCAACACAAACGGCGATGGTTCCCCATTCTTTCAAGCCCTTCATCCCATCAAAGGACCGAATGGGGATGACAGGCTGAGAAACAACCCCCTCGAAAACCTTGCGCTTTCCCTTACGCGAAGGCCAAACCGGAACAGCAAAAGAGGGGCCTGCCATCTTGCCTATTGTGGCCCTGGAAACATTCGCTCTCGCCATGGCGCCAAATGAAGGATCGTCTCCCGATCCTCTTAATTTGGCCATACCAACACTCATTTCACCAGATGAACTACTTCTATCCAAAACTGTAGTTTTCCTTGGCATAACTGCTGTCGGGGCCAAACATTCAAGTAAAATCACCAATGCACATTTGGATGAAGGCAAAGGAGAAGAAATCACCCATCTTTTTATTGAAGGGGATGATGACTCTCGAAGGGCCTCAGACGCCCCGGTAGAAGATCCAAGAAGGGCCTTACCCGATGTTCTCCAGAAAAGACCTCTTCACACCTACTCGAACCTGCTTATCAACAGTGACATTCTCTAGTACGGTGTCATAAGGAGAATCCAAGGAATTAACTAGTTCGATTTTTCCCCTCTCTAACAGAAGGAGCTTGTCAATTTTTCTCTTATCACCAATCAGCAGGCCGGCCAAGGATAGCATCTGGTTATCCAGTAAGGACTCAACCCATATACTTCGACTGGTAGATTTGCAGTAACCACTGACTGACCGAATGAAACGACCGTGCTTTGATGTGGTTGGGGGCTTCAGCCCCAAAGAAGGCACCTCATCAGCTTTGGGCAGCATGGGCATGTGATCTTTATTCGAGAACTCAATATAAAAGAACTTCTGCATCCAATCCTTGTCAACGAACTCCTTATAGCAAAACCTCCAACTGGACTCAAATCGAGTCTATAACTTGTACCAACCCTTGGTCGAGCCACTGTTTCTACATCTCATCAAAATGAAAATGGACGATAGGATGTCAAAATCAATGCGAAAATGACAAAACCCTAATAAGGAAGGCACAACAACTACCAGATGCCAGGCACTCGGGATCAGAAGAGTCGAAAATATGTTCCAATGGCATAGCACCTCCGCGAAAGGACCCATCTATGGAACTTTTAATCCCTACCTAACCGATTGTAAGTACATCGGTATGCAACCCTCTGGTGTCGTATTCACTCTATCAGCTTTTATGGCAGACACCAGAGAATAATCATTTCCCATCAGCATCTCAATCTGTGGCTCTTGGAGTTCCCTCAGGGACATAGTACTCACAATGTCACCAATGCTTAGAAAAGTCTGAGAAGTGGATGTTTTCGCCATTGTTTTTGGAGATGACTTCTCTAACAGATCTCAAAGGAGGATTAAAAGAGCAATGAGTAAGAAAACTAGGGTACAAGGTCCTTTGACGAATGTGAATCCTTATGAAACGTGCAAAAGACAATTCTCGAAAACCGAAGCGACGAAAGTCATACTAAAAAGCTTCGTGCCTTTTAAATTATTATTAGTAGCTCCGAACACGATTTATCAAGCAAGGATAAATGCCCCGATTGGGTATCCAATTGGTGATCCATCAAGCGAACAAACTCTGAAGACCCTTCATCGGTCCAATGACCGATCGATAGCCAATAGCTCTAACGATTCCAAGGGAAGGTTAAAATATCCTAACAATTTTGATTTCCTATTTGAAAGCAGCATCTTTAGGATCTTTCAGTTGAGAAAAGGATCCCACCAGAAAATGAAAGCTTCGCAAAGGATAAAAATTATGACCAATTTGGAATATTGAACTCCCGAGATTTTCGGATCTGTTCGATAAGGAATGTAGGGTTGAAGCACCCCGACGGCGCATGATTCTCATAGGTATAAGACATCCTAAAATCCTCCAAGTGAAATATGCTCATTTGGCCTCACATATTGGGCACTCTAATCACAGAGAACCTTTTTCTTGAGCTCTTAGTCTGTTTCTCTTTTATTTGAAAACCACTCTTTCTGATTTGAGTGTTGGAATCTCCCTACCAGAGTACCCTCTGGAGATTTTTGCAGGTATTTCATCCCTTCTGATGGCACCCTCCAGAGGTTTTTACAGGTATTTCATCCCTTCTGATGGCAACCATTTAAGTCTACAAGGAGCAGGTATCTGTGAAGCCGCAACCCACCTCTAACAATTATTATTATTGTTATTATTATAACTTTCTCTCTCCTATCTCACTCTTTAAAAAGGGAAAAAGTAAGTTAACGTCATTATAAAAAAAAAGGTATAATCCAATCACATAAAGAGAAAGAAAATTTTTTATGAAAGTTAATTTTATGCTACAAGATTTTTGAGGAGTTGATTATTTATAGCTCACGTGTATAAAGTGTGTATGAATTTTAGCACAAATGCCGATTCAAATTTTGGGAATGAACATTTGGGGAGTGAGACATCGGGTACCAAGTAAACTATTTAATTCAGAGTTATAAATGATTTAAAGATGATAAATTAATATCCTGCCACTTGCAAAGAGTTTCTTTTTTTTTTTTTGGTGATTAGAGGGAATGCTAAGAGTTTCTTTAATAAAGCAAAACAAAGACTCACACATGATGTAAGGTCAGCTAGGGTCACCCCTTTTTCAACAAGACAACAAAAGTTTGTTGTTCTGCAATTGTCAATATAAGATTTTGAGGGTTTTATTTAAGTTAAGAGTCATGCTTCCATACCTTAGCATTTGCCTATTCTTCTTCTTTTGGGCATAGCAAAACAAAGACACCCACAATCTGGCCACTAAAAACAAAGTAATAAAACTAGTACAATGGAATACCCACGAACTAAATAGCCAACAAACCAATAACAATAATCAAATCTACTCAACCAGAAAATAAAACAGATTTTACAAGAAAATAAAGAAAATAGAGGATACTAAATTTACGCGAAAAACCCTCTAGTGTAGAGGGAGAAACCATGGGACAAATCAAATAAAATTCCACTATGATAAATAAACAGTTAAAGTTTAATATTTTAAACTTATGCCTAAAACCTAATATTAACAACAAAAGGGAAAGATTATAAGTAATTGTAAATCTTTGCAATCCCACAAATTAACACCAAAGAGAGCTCACACTATAAAAAAAGGCCTTTAGTGACCGAAAATTTAGTGACGACCAAAATTCTGGTCACTAATAGTAGTCTTTGGAGACAAAATAAAAAAAAAATCGTGACTAAATTTTGATCACCATGTAGGTTTTTAGTGACAAGCATGAAAAAGTGATCATTTAATGGCTTGATGGGAAAACAATTCTACTAATTTAAGCACTATTAGTGACCAAATTTGATGATGATAAATTTTTTGGTTACTAAAAGTTATAAATTTGAGTTTTTAGTGATGATATTTATGGTCACTATTCCAAGAGTTTTTAGTGATGATGTCAAATGATCTTGAACTTAGTGACTTTGAACTTTTTTTGACAAGGGAGTTGAGAACGACGTCGTTTATCTTTAAGCAATAAGGAATTTTCAACCCTCTTCCTTCATGAAAGCTCGAAGTCCTATCTTGCTTTCCCTCTTCATCTTTGACTTTTCGCCTTCTCTTTGCTAATGTTCACTATTGGTCTTTGCCTTATTATTGATTGTTCGTAAAATCTATTAAGGAGGTAAAAGTAAACTCTCTCTCACTCATCTCAAAATGCTTTAGGTGATTTGGATAGTTTTAGGGTTTTGTCTCTAGATGATCTAAGGCTTGATTCAGATAGTTTTAGAGGTTGGGTTCTGAACTTATTGTTACGCGATTTTTGTATATCAGATTTCGAGCAAGTATACCCTAGTCAAATATTGTGTATAGTGTGAAACAAGTGCCGTTTCCACAAGGATATTATATATTACCAATTATAAAATATCCTATCTAAATTGGATAAAACGAATCAAGATTACAAAGATAACAAAACTATGAAAATATCAAAAACAGAATATTTATTAATGAAAACCCTAATTTTATAAAACCCTTGGATATCGATTTCATTTGTCTCCAATCTTTCACACGGTTGAATTCTTTCAAATCCCTTAAAGTTTATTGACTAAATATTCATTTTTTATGATGGTAGATTTTCCTAAATTAGATTCACCCAATAGTCATGCAATGAAATGCTAATTCGACTAATCAAAACTCAATGATCATGCAATTTTGATTAGGCCAAACTTCATTAAGATCTATAGAATATCTGTAATCTAGGGTTTCCCCTAAAATCCCCACACACAGAGTTAATCATCCATCGATCTCATAACCCTACATGGATTTTATTGTATTGGTCAGATTTTATGCAATCTTCTCTCGATCTCATGCATGTAATCGCAAATCATCAAATTGTAGGTACTTATATGAATGAAGCATTAAGTTCAATAATAAAATCTCATCAAAGAAAGAACATGTCAATAAAGATTTAAGGGAAAAAAATAAATCAAACCATGCTATTAATCAAAGAACAAAATCTATCGAATCCTAAGAATAAGAAATCTAAGTAGACATGATAAAGAAAAGCAAGAAAAGTAAAGAAAATATCCCCTTTGCACCCAAAGGAATCCTCCTCCAAAGGAGGTGGCTACTAGGGTTTCTCATCTCCCCCCTTGTATAAAAGATGTCTCATCCTTACAATCTAATTCCTAAAAATCCAAAATGACTTAAAATTTGTGGATTTTCATAACAGCTTGATATTTCACTTGGACTTGGGCTTTTGGAACTCATGGTCCTTGATTTCCAGCACTGCAGCAACTTTGACTCAAATTTTGAATATCTTGCCACTGAGGTCTTCATAAGATTTGTAGGCCTTGAAGTCTTCTTTCCAACCCAATAAGAATCAGGTCAATTGAAGTCTTCATATGTGTGAATAATGGTCGAGTTTCATTCAAACTCTCTCATTCGATAAGTTAGGCTCCTTCCAGGTTGGGGTAACTAGGATTCGTTCGGACGGTTAAATTTTTTTGATAGGATAGGACGACTAAGGTCCATTCGTGGAGATAGATCCCATCGGTAAGACAGGGCGACTAAGGTCCATTCGGGGAGATAGATCCCATCGGTAGGAAATGATGGCTAAAACCTGTTTGGGGAGATAGATCCTATTAGTAGGAAAAGGTCGCTAAGTCCCGTTCGGGGATATAGATCCTATCGGTAGGAAAGGGCGGTTAAGGCCTATTTGGGGAGATAGATCCCTTCGATTGGACAGGGCGACAAAGGTCCGTTCGGGGAGATAGATCCCATTGGTAGGACAGGGTAGCTAAGACCCGTTCGGGGAGATAGATCCCATCAGTAGGAAAGGTCGGCTAAGACCCGTTTAGGGAGATAGATCCTACTGGTAGAAAATGGTGGTTAAGGCCCGTTCGGGGAGATAGATCACATCAGTAGGAAAGAACGGTTAAGGCCCATTCAGGGAGATAGATCCCTTTGGTAGGAAAGGGCGGCTAAGGCCCATTCGGATGGTTAAACTTCTTCGATAGGACATGACAGCTAAAATCCGTTTGTGGAGATAGATCCCATCGGTAGGACAGGGCGGCTAAGACCCTTTCAGGGAGATAGATCCTATCGGTAGGATAGGGTGGCTAAGGTCCATTTGGGGAGATAAATCTTATCGGTAGGATAGGGTAGCTAAGGCCCGTTCGGGGAGATAGATCCCATCAGTAAGAAAGGGCGGCTAAGGCCCGTTCGAGAAGATAGATCCCATCGATAGGAAAGGGTGGCTAAGGCCCATTTGGGGAGATAAATCCCTTCGATTGGACGGGATGACTAAGGCCCTTCGAGGAGATAGATCCTTTCGATTGGATGGGGTGACTAAGGCCCTTCGGGGAGATAGATCTCTTAAATTGGATGGGCAACTAAGACCCTTTGGGGAGATAGATCCCTTCGATAAGCTAAAACAAAAATGTTAGAAATTTGAATGATGGAACTATCGAAAGGAAAACTATGAGGGGCTTACTCGAAAGAAGGTTTCTCTATTGAGGGAGGGACGATGTGATATACTGATAGTAGGTTCGTGGGTTCTCTGCATTCCAAGTTCTGGGTATGGTCGATCCATCTAGGTTGTTAAGGCGATAAGTCCCCGGGTGAACTGCAGAACGTATCTGATAGGGGCCTTCCTAATTGGGAGCAAGTTTGCCCCTAGGTTGGAGTTGACCGGTGGCTTCCACCTTCCGTAGTACCAGGTCACCTGGCTTGAATGTTCGAACTCTGACTCGTCAGTTACAGTACTGCGGCATTTATTGTTGATATGTGGCCATTCGAACAGATACGGATTCTCATAGTTCAGGGAGCAAATCTAAGTGCTCACGCATGGCCGACTCATTCCTTTTAGAAGTGTGAGCCACTCGGAGCGAATGGATTCTAATTTTCACTAGTATGATGGCCTCGCTTCCATATGTTTAGCTGAATGGAGTTTCTCCAGTAGCTCTTCGGGGTGTGGTTCGGTATGACTAGAGAGAGTTCGTCTACCCATCATCTTTTGGCTTCACCTTACATGGTATTTAGCCCTTGGAGGATAGTCCTGTTGGTGATTTTTGCAAGTCCGTTGGTTTGTGGATGGGCAACCGACGAGAACCGATGGTTAATTTCCAGTTTAGTGCAAAACTCTCAGAAGTCAGAGTTATCAAACTGCTTCCCATTATCGGTGATAAGGATATAAGGTATGCCGAACCGAGTGACTATGTGGGTCCACATGAATAACCGCGCCTTAGTTACGATTATTTGAGCCAGGGGCTCAGCTTCTATCCATTTGGTGAAATAGTTGATGGCCACTATAAGGAATTTCTTTTATCCTGCAGCTAGTGGGAATAACTTTAGGATGTCCATTCCATTGAGCGAATAGCCATGGTCCCATGAGGGGGCTAAATTCAGTAGAAGGTGCCTTAGGGACCGAAGGGAGTCGTTGACATTTGTCATATTTTTTGACGTAGTCACTAGAATCGTTCTTCATGGTAGGCCAGTAGTATCCCTATCGCAAAGCCTTGTAGACCAAATTCTGGGCACCTAGCTGGCTACCACATTTCCTTTCATGGATTTCTTACGAGACATAGTTCCCTTCCTCCAGGGTCAGGCATCTTAGATAAGGGTGAGTAAAGATTTTTGATATAGTACCCCATCAATGATGGCATAGTGAGCGGCCTTTCGTTTCAGCTTCATCACTTCTAGCAGTAAGTGAGGCAATCGATTGTCTCTTAAGTAGGCTTCAATTGGGTCTTTCCAACAGGGGGTTGGTCCGCCGACAGGACCCTTTTGGGTTCATCAATACTAGGATGTGGAAGGCTTTTAATATAGACTGTTCAACTAGAAGTGACCGAATCTGAGCTGGCCAGTTTGGAGAGCGTATCAGCTCTTGTATTTTCTGAGTATGGGATTTATTGGATGTCTACCTTGTCTAGCTTAGCCATTGTTTCACACAGCTTAGTTAAGTACTTGGCCATGATCGGGTCTTTTGTTTCATAAACTCCTTCGATTTGTTTGACCACCAATTGACTATCGATAAATACTCGAATAGTTCAGGCTCCCATTTAGGCCGCAATCCGAAGTCCTGTCAACAAAGTTTCGTACTCTGCCTGGTTATTGGTGGCCTTGAAATCAAAACGAAGAGCATACTCTGCTTTGAAGTTGTCTGGACCCACTAGTATGAGCCCAGCACAGCAACCTAAGGAATTAGAGGACCCATCAACATGTAGGGTCCAATCTGGTAGTGACCATTCTGTTGAATTCGGGTATAACCGGGAAGGTGCATTCTAGGATGAAGTCAGCCAAAACTTAGCCCTTGATTGCTGGGTGGGGTAGATACTAGATGTCGAACTCACCCAGTTCGACACTCCATTTGATTAGAAGGCCAGACGCTTCTCTTTTTTTTGGAGAATTTGCTTTAGTGGTTGATCAGTGAACACCACGACAGTGTGAGCTTGGAAGTACCGCCGAAGTTGTCGGGCTGAAATGACTAGTGCATAAGCTATTTTTTTGACTGGTTGGTAATCGACCTCTGCTTCTTTAAGTATCCGACTGATGTAATAAACTGCCCTCTGAGAAGTCGAGTTCTGCCTCACTAGGATAGAGCAAAGCACCTGGTTAGAAATAAAAAGGTAGAGATAGAGTTTCTCACCGGGGATCGGTCGAGAAAGCAGCGAAGGAGCCATGAGATAATCCTTGAGCTATTCAATGGCCGCTTGGCACTCGATGTCCATGTGAATCATTGAGACCTCTTTAGGGCATCGAAGATGGGTTTGTACTTTTCTCCGACCTTTGACATAAAGTGGCTTAGCGTCGCTATCCGACCCGTGAGGCATTGCACCTCTTTTAGTGTTCGATGAGGTGACATGTCCAAGATAGCTTGTATTTTTTTGGGATTTGCTTCAATCCTGTTGTTGGTGATCATGAAATTCAAAAGTTTTCCCGACAAGACACCGAATGTGCACTTTGGGGGGTTCAGCCACATGTTGTAGCATTTAAGTGTTTGAAAGGATTCTTCTAGATCTATAACGTGATCTTTGGATTTAGTACTTTTGATGAGTATGTCATCTATGTATGCCTCTATGTTTCAGCCGAGCTGGTCTTTGAAGACTTTGTTAACCAATCGTTGGAAAGTTACCCCCGCATTCTTGAGACTAAAGGGCATGACCCGATAGCAGTATGTGCCGAATTCAGTGATAAAACTTATCTTTTTTCATCTTCAAGTGTCATTCATATTTGATTGTACTCCGAGTAAGCATCCATGAAACTTAGGAGTTAGTAGCCCGAGAAGTTGTCCACTAGTTAATCAATGTTTGGGGAACAATAACTGTCTTTTAGGTACGCTTTGTTGGGGTCTGTGAAATCTACACACATGCTCCATTTACCATTACGCTTTTTCACCAAGACTACGTTGGCCAGCCATTCGGAGTATTTGACTTCATGAATAAAACCAATGGCTAGTAACTTTTGGACCTTTTCTTGAATAGCTCGTTGACGTTCGAAGGCGAATACTCTTTTTTTCTGTTTGACCGACTTATAGGCCGGATCTACCATTAGTTTATGGGAAAGGACAGAGGGATCGATACCAGGCATGTCCTTAGGGGACCAAGCGAAGACCTTGGAATGTCATTGTAGGCAATTAATGACAACGTCACGGAGGGATATGGGCAAAGCAGCCCCGATCCGGACAGTTTGGCTGGGATCGTTTGTCAGAGGAAGCTCGATCACCTCTTCTCCCAACTCTGGTTTGCTAATCGGTTCGATGTCACCCCTCAGCTCTAGTGTGTCGATGGGAAATTTCTCTTGCTTATCATAATTAGCAAAAAGAATGTAGGGATCTGGATCACTACGAATAGTTGCGACCCACTCTGGCATTTTGAACTTCACCTTCATGTGTCGAGTGTTGGGTAGTGCTTCCAACTTATCTAGACTCCGCCGATCGAGAAAGGTGTTGTATGGGCAGTACAGTTTTTCCACGTAAAAGATGATTTTGGCAGTTGCACAGTTAGGGGGAGCCCCTACAGTTATGGTGAGGGGGAAAATTCCCTTCAGATAGATATACTCATCGGTTAGTCCCATGAGGGATGCGGTCAGAGGTTGATGGTGTGAAGAGTTGAGGCCTATTCGATAAAGGGCATCCCAAGTAAGAAGGTCACAATCTGCACCTTGATCAATCAGGACTCTTTTCACCACATGGGATTCTATTCTAATGGTGACCACTATGGGATCGTTGCAACTGGGGTTAACCCCGGCTAGGTCGTCATCGTCGAACCTAATGACTAGGTGCTTTCTCTTTGTCGTAACCATGTTTTACTTGATGATAGAAAGTTGATGAGAAAGGTTAGGGATTAGTCTAGCCATTTCCCACTGATGACACCCAATCTATCGGAGGTGAGTTTTGTCTCCATAGATCCAGCACTTCCTGGACTCGATTGGACAGTTGGTTGTGATGCTTGAGACTTGTAAAAGGCCACCAGAGGGTGATCCGGCGAGGGAGGTTCCGACACTCAAGTGAGAAAGAGCGATTTTCAAAAGGAAAAGATAAACAGACTGAGAGAGGAGGGAAGACGAATCACCCTCTGTACTCTATGTGCCTTGTGTAGGGTTAGAGGACTTACCTGGACTAATGCCCCCATTGATGTTATATAATACTTTTCTTAGATCTATGCCGCTGTGGGCTTTGTGAAACCTTAGTTTCCTTAAGAATTCATTTGGGGATTCCAAATCTATGATCACAAAAGATTCGATATTGTAACTACTTAGACAACTGAATTATATGGGAAAATTTTTTTCCTTATCGATTAGACCTGTTAGCTTTTCTTTCGTATATGGAAGATATGTTTCGTGCTAAAGTGGGGAACTCAGTTGGTTACCAATTGGATGTTAGCGATTGAGGGAGACGAATGTGTTCGGTCTCTTTGATGGCTATCGGTTAAGGGTGTTCAGTTCCACCAAACCCTTTGTAAATCAAGTCGAACAATAAACCCTTCGGTTGGGTGGGGCAACTAAGGCCCCTCAGGGGATCGGATCTCTTAAGTAAACCAGGGCGACACAGGCCCATTCTCGTTTGAGTGTGTTGCTACTAGAGAAAATGGGGAGGTCCATCAAAACTTATTTTCTCAGATTCTCATAGGTGATCGACCTCTTGGTTGTTCGTTTGCTTCTCTTTAGGTTAGGCTCTTTCTTTTCATGTATTGATTCTCTTTCTCATTCTCAATTGTTGGGATTTGTTTTAGGATTATAATAACCTTTTCTACCCACTTGTCTTGTTATAATATTTTGATTCAGTATCTATAACCATGTGTTTTCTTTAGATAGGACATGCTTATGGGATTTCTGCATATTAGTTTTACTTTAGACTTTAGTTATTTGATTCAAATTCGATTTAGAATTCTCTCTGGTTAGGTCTAAAGTGACCTAGAGCGGTAAATTTAAGGTGATCTGCAATCTTGGTTTGATTTGATGCCCCACATAGGAGTAGATTAATGGTTTTTGGGGTTTAAGTGGTTTAATTTTGATCACATGGTGTTCTTATTTGCATTGTTTCAAATCAAGATAGTAAATCATAAAATAGTAAATTGTAGTTAACTAATGTTTGTCTATTTCCTTATTTTTCAGTGTTATCATTCTTAGATAGTTAAATATTTTTACCTCCCTTGCAGGGTTGTTTTATGTAGTTACGAGGAAACACTGGGACCTATGTTTCTCCCATGTTTACCTATCACATTTAACACTGATTTTATGGCCTTTTCTTCTTTATTATTTGGGAAACATCACAAGTAATATAGCCTCACTCTTGCTGTCTCTCTCTGGGCTTCTCTTGTTTGCATTTCATTTCTTTTTGAATTGTATATAATCAGCAGGATGGACTGATCAAACTTCTAATGGTTAGTTAGGTTTTCTTTTCTTCTTTTTGTTTTTATTTTTTCTAAGTTCAAGTGCATTTGGATTTATTTTCTTGAGTTACCTCCAATTTTAACTTTCTTATTTCCTTGGTTGATGGGTTTTGGGGTGGTCATGGAATTGGAGACACCATTTTGGGGATAACTTGATTATGGTTTTTCAAGATAGGAAAGTGAACCAATTTTTGTTAATTGAATTGGTTTATTTGTTAGTTTTGTGCTACCATTACTAAGCCAAAGGAGATTGGATCTATTAATTTCTCTAGTTTGAATTTGTACTTGCTTATTTTAAGCTATTTTTATATTTGTTAACTTAGCTTTCAGTGTACATGCTATGGATAAGAGTTGAATGAAAATTGTTTTTTTTTAAAAAAAAGACAAACACTACAAAAAAACAAGGATTTAGCGATGGAAATTTTAGAAAAATTCGTCGTTAAAACTTTTAGCGACAGATTTGGGGTATTGTCGCTAATTTTAGTGACGGAAACAATTTCCGTCACTAAATTTCGTATTTAATTTTTTTATTTGTAGAACCCGTCTGCCCACCCGCCGACCGCCGGCCGTCGCCCACCTTGGCCCCTTGCTGCTTGCCCACCCATGCCCACACGCCGCCAGCCCTTACCCGCCCGCGCATGACCACCTTTTGCTGCTTTCTTTTTTTTTTACAAAAAATATGCTTTTGCCCATATTCGAACCTGGGTTTAAAGAATTATCCGAAACGCTCTTAACTACTATGCCACATTATCATATCTGATATACTTTTTTTTTTACTTCTATACCTTTTTTTTAACTCTCATCATTAAAAATATAATTCCTTAATCTAACCAAAATACAAAATATAAAATTATATTTAATAAAAATACAAAATTATATTTAATATAATTACAAAATTATCTTTAAAAAAATCATAAAATTATATTTAAAAAATATAAGATTATATTTAATAAAAATCATTACCCTAATTTTAAAAAAATATATAAACTATAAATATATATTTAATAAAAACATAAAATTTTATTTAATAAAAATATAAAATTATATTTAGCAACGAATTTAGCGACGGAAAACAAAATCCGTAGCTAAATTTAGCGTCGAATATTGTTTCTGTCGCTAATTAGCGACGAATTTTTTTTTCCGTCGCTAAATTTAGCAACAAAATTTATTTTCGTCGCTAAATTTTTTTCCACTCACTATAAAGCTGTCACGCCCCGATCCTCGGATCTAGCACGCAACAACCGCCGCGTCGTCTCGATACACGGGCAGAACCTATCCATATACCGGGACTCCACAAAACTATATTCCTGAACATTTAAACCTCCAGTACACAATCCATCAAAGATAAGGAAAGCATGAAACCATACACATGCAAAGGACTCCTCTAGTCCATTCCCTATACACACAAGCATGCATCGACACACAATCGGGGAAGGGGTTCCTGTAAATGCACGCATGCTATGTGGCCATCCCAGCCAACTAGAATTTCTTAGCACCAATAAAGTATTTAAAATACAAGAAGTCTCAAATCATAGTCGTAGGATTTTACTGATACTTTCCTGAAAAAATCAAACTAACATCAGTAAAGTTCAAACAATATAAGAAGTACAGAACTTCACAAATCCAAAAGAAAGTATCGAAATTTAGAATTTCAGTCCAAATATCCCAATACATAACAAAAACATTTTCGTAAAACGATTGAAATCAAAATAATGAAGCACAAATCATAATCGTCGGATTTTACTAATACTTGCCAAAAACTTAGCCAGTATCAGTAAAATCCGCACAGTATAGGATGTACAAAACTTCACTTTCCATGATTTTAAGAACTAAGATTTTCCAAAAATCCTGCATTTGCCAAATACCTATACAAATCAGCAAAGATACTTCACAAGCTCCAGCGTCCAATCTCCGAACTAAGTATCCTCTGTAAAATGTGGAGAGAGGGGTGAGTATTGGGGAATACTTAGTGAGTGGAGTGCAATGGTGTAATTGTGTTCATAAACAAGGGTGAATATAGTGCAATCAAAGCATATCTCATAAACATCACTTCATATACATAAAAACATTTCAATAAATCACAATTTACAAATATGCATCCACATCCATCATCCTTTCAGAAAATCCTGGGCTCCCATCGAAAACACTCCCATCTTGGGTTTGGCCGAACCCAGATGGAAGCCCGTTAAGGGATTTTCCATTTTAGTATTTCAAAGCACTACCCCCTCCCTTGGTGTTGGCTCGTACCTCACCGGAGTGTAATCCGGATAGTACGACGTGGCAGAGAAGAGGCTACATCTACCTCCCTCGCAATAAAACCCCACCCACGTCACCCCGTCAGGTCGCTCCTTGGAGGGAATGACTATAGCCATTACACTCGTGCACCATCATTTCACAAACATGCCATTTCACAATCGTGTGCCATCATTTTAAACAAACAATCATCAATCTCATATCATAGCAATTCATAGAGCAATATCAAATAACACATGACACAGAAGCATTCATAAACACAGTAGATGCATTCGTACTTCACAATCCAGTTCAGACAGCCCACAATCACAAAACAATTTATATAAAACATATAAAAATCTTTCAAAATCATTTATAAAGTAATTTTTTAAAACATGTTACTCATTCATGAATACAATGAACCATCCACTCACCTCTAGAGAGGGTATTTACTCTCTATTTATCAATGTAATCCGAATAGATCCCTTTCAATTCCCCAAAAGATTAACCTAATCAAACATCGTAATTTATCATCAAATGAGATCTCGTATAGTCATAATTTGTACATCTACAAATTCTAGACTCTCATTTCATTAACCTAAAACCATTTACTTCGCCAACGAACTTTAATTTCCAATATTTCTAATTTTTCCCAATTTTCTTCTAAATTTACATAATTATAGAACTTTTCATATATATTTCAATTTAAACTCTGAGGAAACTATTCTAATCAACTCAACTTGATTCTATCATCCCTTCGCATGCTTCTTTCGTATCAAACAACCTAATTTATATAAAATCCTATACTTAACCTTAATAATCACATATAAAATTTTAGAAACACATTCTCTTCAGATCTAACATACATTCTAACATATACAAGATTTCTTACCCTAAATTTACCCCAAATTCAGTCAATTAATCGAATGGATCAGAAATCCCCTCACCTCGGGTTTCTCAATTTGCAGACCTAGCTTCCATTTGTCATTCATTTCAGTCAAGAACCTGTAACGCTTCCAAATTGAAGCAAATGTTAGCAATTAAAACCTAGCTACTAAGAACATTTAAAACACTAAAGTATTTACTCAGAACTATCATCCTTACCTACATAGGGGATGATTGCAAATTTGGCCTAGGGTTTTCAAAGGGTTCAATGACCGCTGGTTTGGGTCGTTGGCAGAGGGAAGTGCTCACAGTGAGCATTGCGAGCTAGCAAAAGAGGAATGGAGCGAAAGTTCTACCATCGCACGCACGGGAGAGAGGAAGAGAAACCCTGTTCGCGCACGGGAAAGAGAGGAAGGGAAGAGAGAGATGAGCCACGTGCGGTGGTCGGAGGAAGGCGTACTGTGGAAGTTAGAGAAAAGATCAAAAGAGAGACAGAGAGTGAGAGTGAAAGAGAGAGAGAGAGCGCGATCGAAGGAGAAAGAGAGAGAAACAGAGAGTAAGGTAGAAAGAGAAAAAACAGAGAGAGAAACAGAGGGAGACAATGGAGAGATGGCGATGGAGAGGGGGATCGACGAATGGCGGAGGAAGGCGAAGTGTGAGAGACTAAGAGAGCAACGAAGAGTACGAGAGAGAATTCGAGAGGGTTCGAGAGAGAGCGAGCGAGAGAGACGAAAGGTGAGGAAGAGAGAATTAGGGCTTCTTGCCCTAATTCATAATTGTGGGGGGGGAGGAAGGAAAACGCAGCGTTTTGGCAAAAACACTGTGTTTTCCTTTCCTCTTTTATATATATATATATAAATAAGTAAATAAATAAATAAATATTCATATATATTTTTTTTTATACCCACTTTTCACTATATTTTTAAATTTCATAAAAAAAAAGATTCTCTACAAATTACAGACAAAGTATTTCAAAATATACCAAAAATTTAACTCTAATACCCCAAAATCGAAAATCAATATAATTTAAAATTTTCTATTATATTATAAAGATTTTTTTACGAAATTTCTAACATCGGTCTTTCGGTATTACATATGCCAATATAAAATAGGAGACTGAAGTTAAGGAAGTTCTGATCTTTCTTTAGAATCGTTAGGGGTGTTGCCTATCGTTTGGTCGCTCGACCGATAAAAGGGTCAATCGGGACTCGTCCAATTAGTATGCTACTATTTGTTTGCCCGATCGGGGTAACTACCTTTACTTGGTAAGTATCGTTCGGTGGACTCGGGCGACTGAGGCCCTATTGTCCAGGAGGTCTGGGCGATTGAGACCCTTCGGTAGATTGATCCCGATGACTTAGGCCCTTCAGATAATGATTGCATTCAAACCCCGATCGATAATCATCCTTCATGGGCCTTCTACGTGGGCTTTCTTAGGGCTGACCTATCGGATGGGATTCTGGGATAGTCGCTCTATCATTTGCCCCTAACTCATGGCTCTCTTGTCAAGAAGATGTCATGAGTTATAATGGGACTTTTAAATGCGATTACCATCGTTTCGACTTCCGTGAATCATCTTCTGTATGCTTCATAAGGGTTAGCGTTCTTTAGAGAGTATCGTCTTTTGACTTTTTTTCTTTTTGCTTTTTTGATTTCCTCCTTTCAAGATCCACCAACGACACCATCTTCAAAAACAATGGCAAATACACTCATTTCTCAGCCTTTTCCAGGCATTGGTGACATCATGAGTGTTATGTCTCGGGAGGAACTCCAGGAGGCACAAACCGAGATGCTGATGGGGGATAACTATGCTTTAATGTTTGCCACGAAAACTGATAGAGCTGATACAGTGCCAGAGGATTGTGTTCTAATATACCTACAATCAATTAAATACGGGCTGAAAATCCCATACACGGGCCCTTTTGTAGAGGTGTTGCGTCGTTGGAACATATTCCCGACTCTTCTGATCTCAAGTGCTTGGCATTTGGTGGTTGTAATGGCTTCCCTGTTAGGGTTTTGTCATCTTCCCTTTGATTTTGACATTCTATCATCTCTCTTCATTTTGATGAGGTGTGGCAATAGTGGTTCGACTAAGGGTTGGTACAAATTGCAAACTCGCCCTGAATCTGGCTGGAGATTCTACTATAAGGAGTCCATCGATAAAAACTGGATGTAGAAATTCTTTTACATAGAATTCTTGGATAGGGATTGTTTGCCCCTGATACCCAAGGTCGATGGGGTGCCTTTAGTGGGGCTGAAGCCCCCGTCTACTTCGAGACATGGTCGTTTCATTGGGTCAATTGGTGGCTATTGCAAATCTACCGATAAAAGTATATGGGTCAAGTCCTTACTCAATGACCAAATGCTATCCTTGGCTGGTTTGCTGATCAGGGAAAAGAGAAAAATTGATAGGCCTCTTTTGCTGAAAAGGGTGAAAGTCGAATTGGTCGACTCCTTGGATTCTCCTGATGACGTCGTGTTAGAGAATCTCATGGTTGATAAGCTGGTTCGGTCAGGTGTGAAGAGGTTCCTTTAGGAGGGCATTGGGGCTTCTAAGGCCCTTCAAGGATATTTTGTCGGGGCGTCTGAGCCCCCTTCTAAAGTCGCTATCTTCTTTAGTAAAGAGGAGGGCAACTTTTTCTCCTTCGTCTGCGTTAATGGTTCTGCCTGACCTTTCAGCTCCAATAGAAGGCATGCCATGGGAGACTGTTGTCTTAGACGAGGGCATTCTGCCGGATGAACCGAGCGTTGATGTAGACAAACTGGAAGAATCAAGAGGTGGTCCTTCGTCTGGCGCCACAATGGGAAAGAATGTTCCCAGGGCTGTGAGGGGTCAGATGGCGAGGCCTCCTCTGCTATTCCGGTTTGGCCTGTGTATTAAGGGAAACACAAGATTTTTGAAGGAACAACGTCTCCACTTGTCATTCCCATCCGATCTTTCGATGGTAGGAAGGGCTCAATGGATCGTGGAACTGTTGCCGTCTATGCTGGGGATATGCAATATAGTTACATAGACCTGGTGGAGGCGGATCGCATTGCAAACCAGTTCGACTTCCATCGTTGTGAGCTCGACTTCCATAGGATGTCCTATAAGCAAGTCAGCGGGGCTCTCAAGTCCTTAAGTTTGATGGTACTGTCTTCTCTACACTTGTCAGGTTCTTTTTCGTTCCTCTCTTTACGACTTACTTCTTTTCTTTTAGACTATGGCTCTTGCCGAATTTCAGGAATGACAAGGGAAACAAGTGATACATTACTTGGAGGGGCATCTGTCTGAGTTAACCTGTCCAGTCCAATCACGGGAGAAGATTCCCACGCGGGAGAAAAAGGTTGTGGTGATTGAGAGCACATTGGGGGCATCGGTTAACTAAAAGGAGGAAGAATTGTGACAACTTTGGTCAGAGTTGGCCCAGTGTCACGGGGAATGTGAACGGCTGAAATTGGGAGCCTCGGTGCGCGAGATGCATTTTTGTTCAATCGAGAGCGGTCCCAACTCTGGGAGGAGTCTCTTCGAATAGCAAAACGTAGGATACTTGAGCTTGAGGAGTCTCATGCCAAAGATATAACCATCTTTAGAGACGCTCAACGTAAGTTGACCGAGAGGTTAAAGTGTACTGAAAAGATAATCCGATGTATGGGTCTAAGTGATGCTTTGCCCCCGGTTGAGGAAGAGACAAATACTCAGAACCCAGTTGTGTAATTCTTTCTGAGACTCTATACTGAGCAACTTTTGTCTGCTCAATGAGAAATTCTTGTTTTTCATTATTTTAAACTATAACCCCAATCATGCTATCTTGGTGGACTTAAGGGGACTTAAATCTCCCATCAAGAAGCTTTTTTGGTAGAATAGTCACGTTCGCCTATTCGAGGAGTTCCACTCCTTATTGTGTTTGGATGATAGAGGCTAGGTGACTGAGAACCTCCGATCGATAGGAAATTCTTAAGTTATGAGTCGCGTCCACCCATCCGGGGAGTTACATCCCTTGTTGATGACGCATACGAACGATAGGAGCTGGGCGACTGAAGCCCTCCGAACAATAGAAAATTCTTAAGTTGTGGCCCGTGTCCACTCGTTCGGAAAGTTACACCCTCTATTGACGACGCTTATAAATGATAGGAGCTGAGCGACTGAGACCCTTCAAACAATAGGAAATTCTTAAGTTATAGGCCACGTCCACTCGTCTGAGGAGTTACATTCTCTATTAAGGACGCGTACAAATGATAGGAGCTGGGCAACTAAGACCCTCCGAACGATAAGAAATTCTTAAGTTGTGGGCCGCGTCCACCCATCCGGGGAGTTACATCCTTTATTGACGATGTGTACGAACGATAGGAGTTAGGCGATTGAGACCCTCCGAACGATAGGAAATTCTTAAGTTGTGGGCCACGTCCACCCATCCAGGGAGTTACATCCCTTATTGACGACGCGTACGAATGATAGGAGTTGGGCTACGGACACCCTCCAAATGATAGGAAATTCTTAAGTTATGGGCCACATCCACCCGTCTAAGGAGTTATATCCCCTATTGATAACGCGTACGAACAATAGGGGCTAACCGTGGGGTTGTAAAAATAGGTGTCGTCAAGAACTTAAGAAACACCCTTGTAGTTTAGAAGAATACCAGCAATAGAAATCGATGGCTACTTGGGAATAAAAGTCGATGGCTCTTGTTCACATGATATAGTCCCGATCCCCAATGACATTCTGAATTTGATCTTCATATGTTTGGTGCTAGGCAAAGCCTCTAAGGCGTTCAGACCCGGCCTGCCCAAGATGACATTGTAGAGTGAGGGAAGATCCACCACATTGAATACAACAGGAGCCGTCGCATGATTGGGAGTGTTCCAAGTATGACCGGGAGTGAAATGATACCATCAGGGTATATCCATTCACCCGAGAGTCCTTTAACTGGGCCTCCATAGGGTTGAAGATCAGCAGAAGTAAACCACATTCGTCTAAAAGCATCCCGATATAGGAGATTACACTCCTTGATCGACAAAGATCCTTCAGACTTCAAATTGTCCAATCTTGATAGTTATCACAAGGGGATCATGCCGATTTGGGTCAACCCCGACTAGATCTTCGTCGATAAAACTGATGATGGGCCTCTTTTCACCTTGTTGTTTATTGGCGCTTGCTGCTAGGACTTCTTGTGGTGCAGGGAGAATTGCCTTCGAGCAATAGAAAATTGGTGTGATCAGGCACTTGGCTTCATCCTCTATCGGTCTGTTGCGTACCTGGAGTATCACCCCATCCCTTCTATTTGTCGGGGGTCAGGCGGCTTAGCACTCGTCTATCCGGTCCTATCGTGGCGGTTCGCGCCGATAGTCAGCGGGGGGAACTCTTTCCCTCCCGGCGATGAACTCCTATAGCCTTCCTTCACGTACTAGGAACTCTAGTTCGTCTTTCAACTTCTTGCAGTCGTCCGTCGTGTAACCATAGTCACGATAAAAGTAGTAGTACTTTGTTCTGTCCTTGTTGGAGTTGTCTTTAGTTGATTGTGGGAGCCATCTGAAGTACGACTTACCTCTAATAAAAGCTAAGACCCATCCAGGGGTCTCGTTTAGCGGGGTGTAGTTATTGTACCTCCTTCAAGGAGAGGGTTTTACCCAATTTCTTCATGGCGGAGACCTCTGGGGTAACTGGTTCAGTTCTTTTTGAACATAATGGTCTTTCCTATCATTGGACATTTTAGCATCCTTAGCAGCAATATACTTTTCACATTGGGCATAAAACTCTTGGATGGTAGCAAAGGGTTTCTTTGTAATTGACACCTTCATACCGGAAGGTCGTAGACCTGTTAATAACGTGGCCAGTGCAATCGAATGATTCAAAGAAGGGACCCTTATCATCTCCGCCTTGAACCTTTCTAAGAAATCCCTTCGGGATTCCTCTTTTTTCTGGTGTAACGATAATAAGGCTATGGATTTCCTCTTGACTCTCCTGCTTATTACGAAGTGTGACTCGAACTGCTCGTATAGTTGAGAGAATGTCTTTATACTCAATGGTGGGAGAGAATTGAACCATGCAAGTGCGTTTCCTAAGAGGGTGGTGGGAAAGTACATGCATATGGCCGCATTAAACATGTCTCTAGAAATCATCACGGTTACGAAATGGGCTACGTGGTCCCGGGGATCTGTGTTCCCACTCTATCTCTCCATGGGGGTTAGGAGCACGTTGCGAGGTATAGGTTCTGAAGAGATCTTAGGGTCAAATGGTGAAACGTGAAAATAAAAAGTGATTTGGTCTCCCTAAGGGTTGGCCCGTTTTAGTTCCTCAACTACTAGTTGCTCGACCTACTTTCGAAGATCATAAGGGACTAGTTTAGAGTTTTCAGATGCTTCGCCACACGGGGGTGATGGTCGTCGCTGAGGACGTCTAGATTTCTGAACAGAGAATTGGATTTCAGGTCTAAGGGCACGGCTAACGTCCTCCAATTGTCTGCTCACATCCTGAAGTTTGGACTCCAGTCTCTCCATCTGGGGGCGATTGACTTGCTCTAGAACAGAGTCGGCAATGGATTGGATGGGGATTGCGAGCTGTAAGGCTTGCTCTTGACGAGGTGGTCCCATGGGAGTTGCTTGATCGCGAGTGGCATGATCAGGCACCGCAAGATGAGCAGCTTCGAAAAGTGTGCCAATTCGCCCTTCAGTAATAGGGATGACTTTTGAAGACGCTCTAGTTTTCGGAGGCATGATTGTTGAAACAACAACAGAAGCTACTCTAGTCTATTTCTCACGGATGGCACCAATCTATTGGAGATGGGTTATAGCTCCATAGATACCAGCTCCTTGACTCGAACAGTTGCCATCAATAGGTGGATACACCTACAAAAATCGTCAGATGGTACTCCGGCGGGGGGATCTGATGCTCAAGTCAGTAAAGAACGATTTTCAATTGAAAAAAACAAACTGAGAGATAATGGAAGGTTGTTCCCTATGATCAGTGTGCCAAGAGAGTTAGGTCCAGAATGCGTACTTGGTTCTGAGACCTTTAGGGATAATTTATGCCTCTGAGAGACGTATGTCGCAGGGGGACTTCAACCATACCTTCCTTATTGAACTGATCCGGGAATCTCGAAAGTTAATTCAATAAGTTGATTACGATCCCCATTTATCGATGGAACTACCATTTTAAAGAGGGGTGCATTCCTTACTTAAAAGAATCAGATTATGCTGTTATAAAATAGGAGATTGAAGTTAAGGAAGTTCTGATCTTCCTTTAGAATCATTAGGGGTTTTGCCTGTCGTTTGGTCGCTCGACCGATAAAAGGATCAATCGGGACTCATCCGATTGGTATGCTGCTATTTGTTTGTCCAATCGGAGTGATTGCCTTCACTCGGTGAGTATCCTTCGGTGGACCCGGATGACTGAGACCCTATCGTCCAGGAGGTCCGGGTGACTGAGACTCTTCGATAGATTGATCCGGGCAACTTAGGCCCTTCTGATGATGATTACATTCAAATCTCGATCGATAATCGTCCTTCATAGGCCTTCTGCGTGGGCCTTCTTAGAGCTGACCCATCGGATGGGATTCTGGGACAGCCGTCCCATCACTAGCCCCTTCAGGCTTGGGACATACTCAGAGGGGGCATGTAACTGCAACTCGTAAACACTCTACAGAATTGAAGGAAAAAATAAAATAAAATAAAAAAATGAAATTTAGGAAAACCCTTTAGGTTGTTTCAAATACAACATCCTCTTCACGCTTTGGTTTTTTCTTGGTTTCAGTGCCCTATCTATATAAATCTCAACCTGAATCTGGTTATCACAAATCCTGCTCTACCACCACAACTCCTGTTTAATTGTTTTAGAGTGCAAGTCACCCCAATGCCCATGGCCATGGCGTCAGAAGAAGCCAAGCAGAACGGGTACGAGGTTGTGCAACCCGAACCTCAGCGTCAGGCTGAAGACCCTACCGTCCATGTACCTACATATCTGCAAAAATTCAGGCTCTATGAGACTCGTTTGGTGATTAATTTCACATTTCCTTTTTCGAGTTTCATCATTCATAACTGTTTTAGAGTGAATAATATTACTATACATATTAACCGAGTTTTAGAAACCATCACTTGAAAAAAAGAAAAAGAGAAAAATAATAAGTCAATATAAATCAAATTACAATATTATTATTTGCATCCATCTGTAACTATGCAAGATTTGGAATTGGTTTCGCAAGATTATGCACAATTGTTTGAAACAAGTTTTTTTCTGAAAGGTCATTAACACTTCACGCTTTGGAATCTCATCTCCAATGATGGCTAGATCAAAATCAGTGATCAAGTATAATATCATCTTATTTGAAGCAACTTCTCCTATTCTTAAGGGGCGACTACTGCTATCTTTTGATGTTTTTAAGGAAGTGAATCAATAGTAATGCTATCCCACATTGAGGAAATTTCAATGATCCAAATACATAAAAATTTATCACGATGTAGTTTTATTAGCATACTAAATATGCATTTTGGAGTCCAATTACAAGATGCTCACAACTATTTTTTTAGAATTCAAAACTAGTGAGAGCTGGGGAGCTCAATGCAATCTTAGACTAGCTGGACAATTATCTTGGCATAGCTAAAAATCTAGGCCTTGCTCGGGAAACTTGAATTTGTCTTAATTGCTCAATAGATTGATGGTTATTTGTTCTATTTTATTTGTAATATTTTTTAATTAAAAGAAAAATTTTTAGTAGAAAATTTAGCTTTGTTAAAAGAAAAATAAAATTTCTTCATAAAATTACAAAGATTCTGATTATTTTTTATGATGACCAACAATTCGTGTGTCATACCTCTTAGTAAAAAAGGTATAATATATGTAGAAGTAGAATTTAAATCATTACAAAACAAATGACATTTAAAAATGGATGACTTGGTGAAATTTAAAATACCACTCTGCCAGAATGCCTGTTTGAGCCCATAGATGGATTTCTTAAATTTGTAAACCAGCTCTTTTGAGTCTTCTAACCTAAAGTTATCTATTTTCACCATATAGATCATTTCATTAATGTTGCCATTGAGAAATACTGCCTTAACATCCATATATTGTAGCTGAAGATAAAAGTGTGTAATTACTGTTATTTTAATTCTTAATGAGTTTTTTTTAAAAAAAAAAACTGAAAAAAGTCTCTTTATAATCGATATTTTCTTTCAGTGTAAAGCCCTTTACAACGAGATAAATCTTATACCTTTCCACATTGCCCTTCGATTCCCTCTTGGTTTTAAATATTCATTTACAATCAATAGGTCATGTACTTTCAGTTAATGAGACAAGATTCCATACATCATTGTCAAGCATAGACTTTATCTCTTCCTACATGGCATCAATCCACTTTTGAAAGTTACAACTTTCCATGATTTGACGGAACTTAATCAGATCATCTTATATCACCCCACGTCAGCCTCACATTCTTGAAGAAATACAACATAATCATTTGAAATTATATTTTTTCTTTCTCGAATAGATCTCTTAAATGACATAGGTTCTGAAAGTGGTTGAATTTGTTCTTCAAATTATTCTTATAGAATAATTTCTTGATTGAGGGTTATTCAATATTTTCCTGATCTGTTGTATCTTTAACATTATTAAAGAAATTTTGAATAGGGATCAAAACATCTATGGGAATATCTATATATTTCTCTTTAAGGACAATATTCCTAATCATATCTCCCCTGCAAACTCAACATTCTCAAAGAATCAGGCATTTTTCGACTCAAATATAACCTTATTTTTGATATCATAAAATTTGTACCCTTTAAATCTTTTCAAATACCCTATAAAACAACAACTTATCATTCTGGAGCTCACTTTTCTTTCATTAGATCGAAAAGACCTAACATCAGTTGGATAACCCCAAACATGAAAATACTTTAAATTAGGACATGTCTTAATCTAGAGCTTGTAAGGGGTTTTGGTAGATGTTTTAGTGGGAACATTGTTGAGAATATATGCTACAGTTTTAATTGCTTCTATCTATAGTGACTCAAGTAAGGTGGAATAAGAAATCATACTCCTTACCATATCCTGAAGAGTTCTATTTCTTTTTTCAATGACACCCTTTATGCCGGGAGAACCAAATATAGTATACTGTGAGACGATACCACATTCCTCTAGGAAAAGATCAAAGAGTCTCGGTCTTACTTGTTGTTCACCTGAATTGTCATTTTTGTCATAGTACTCTCTAACTACGGTCCGATCTGACACTTTTAATCTTTTTGCTAAGTTAATTTTCAATTTCAGCTTTATAAATTTTGAACACGTCCAGAGAATGTGACATTTGTGAGGAGATATATCTCTTCATATCTGGAATGGTCATCTATGATTGTCCAATCGAAGAAACTAAAATGAATGATCCACATATATCTGTATAAATTAGTTTTAAGATGTATGAAGACCTATTTACCTCAAATCTTCTTTTGTTGGTTGTTTATCTTTTATATAATTTATACAAATATCAAAATTTATGAAATTAAAGGTATTAAGAACTCCTTTTGACATAAGTTTTTATATTCTCCATCTGGAAATATGATCTAATCTCTTATGCCATAATGAAGATGAATTCTCATTAATTAATTTATGCCTTACACTTTAAGTACTAATTTGTAGGGATTCATTAAACGAAACAACAATATCAATTAAATATAGATTATTAGATTCTGATAAAGAGCCAGGACTAGCTAATTTGGAATAAAAAAACAAACAAACTTTTTCATTTATGAAAGAATAAGTAAAACTTGATTTATCTAGTAAGTAAATGGAAATTAGATTCTATCCAAAAGATTGTACAATAAAAGTTTCATTGAGATTCAAATAGAAATCTGTTTTTAACAATAATCCAAAACTTCCTATTGCTTCAACTAAAACATTATTGTCATCACTTATATATATGTATCTTTCACTATCAATTGGGGGTCAACAATTTAGGCAACTCTGCACAAACACACTAATGTAAATGCATTATAAAATTAAAGTCTTATGCTGATGATAACTTTTATTATCAGCAATCTTTAGTGACGATTTTTTATGCCCTATAAAGACGCTTTTGATGGAACTGTCAGTAAATATATACATTTTCTGACAGTGTAAATTGTTTTTCAAAAAATGTTTATTAACTGCTAGTAAAGGTAGCACAACATTTTGTTAAAGCGATGTTTAATTCTGATGGTTACCATTTGTGGTCAGTAAATTTGATAGTTTTTAGAGATAATTTGAAAATAGTCACTATATAATTTTTCTTTACTGTCTATTTAATCATGCCACCTGCATAAATTCTATATCTATGCTAACCCATATATTACACCGTCTTTAAATGTTATATTCAATTCTTACGGTTATCATTTGTGGTCAATAAATGTGACAGTTTTTTGGGACGGTTTGAAAATAATCTTAATATGAGTCTTCTTTACTGTCTACTTAACCAAACTATCAGCATATATTCTACATTTATGCTAATTGCATTTATGCTAATTGATATATTTTACCATCTATAAATATTATCTATCTTTCGGAAGGTTATTACTTATCGTCAATAAATGAGGCTGTCTTTAGTGATGATTTAAAACGACACTCTATATGAATTTTCTTTATATGCTGCAAAACTATACCATTCGATAAATTCAATACCTATGCTAACCCATATATCGCGCAGTTTGTATAAACGATGTTTAATTATGACGGTTATTAGTTGTCATCAATAAATGTGACACTCTTTTAGAGACAGATTGAAAACAGTCTCTATATGAGCCTTCTTTACTAACTGTTAAACCATATCATCTGTATAAGTGCTATAGCTATGCTAACCCATAGATTGTACCATATTTAAATGCTTTCTACAACAATTATGACTATTATCACTTTTTGATAATAAATGTGTCAGCCTTTAAGGACAGTTTTAAAATAGACTCTATATGGGTAATTTATACTATCCACTGAACTATATCATCTATATAAGTCTATGACTATGCTAACTCACATATTGTACCATTTGTAAATACTATATACTATTCTAACGGTTATTAGTTTTCATCTATAAATGTGGTACCTTTTAGGGACTCATTGAAAATAGTCTCTATATGTGTCATCTATACTAGCTAATGAGTCATATCGTCTATATAGTTTTTAGGGACAGTTTAAAAATTTAAGAATTAAGGTATCAAATTATTTACAATACCTGGCAGTAAGTTGCAATAACAAGAGATAATTTGGGATAACATGTAGTGCGTTGCTATAATAGTTGGTAAGTTCACAATAACATATGGTAATTTTGTGATAAGTTGTGGTAAGTTTGTGATAACTAGTGATAATATAATGTGGTCATATTATTATATATTGGAATGAAATACTACATTGGAATGAAATATTGTGTAGTGAATTGCAGTAACAGGAACTAAATTGTTACCTTCAGGTGGTCAAATGCGGTAATAGGTGGTAAAGTGCGATAATATTGTTATATATTGGAGTTGCGATACGTAGTGGTAAATAGGTGGCATAAAGTGATACAATGGTAAGAATTTTACCCATTATAGTAAGATTATCAATATTGATTATTATTAGAATTATTAATATAGATCATTATTGTTTCCAATAAGTTAAAAAAAAAAATAGCTTGAATGAGATTGTTATCATATATTACAAGAATCTAATACATCATAGTCAATTGGTTTTACTTCTCAAAGGATAACATGAAGTTCTTTTTACAAGTTTTTGTCGCCTTCGTTCAAACTTTGGTTGTATTGCTTTTCTTTGCCCTCGTTCAAAGTTTGTTTTTATTGATTTTCTCTTTGTTTTATATATCTCCTCCGTCATGGACATGATCTAGAAATGGACTGCATTATGTTCTGATGTTAGAAGCCTGAGAAAATATTCTTTCCCCAAGAAATTAATGTCTTGAAATAATCACGAAGACATTAGTAGTTACAATACAAAGAGAATGAGAATAATATAAGGTGAGAATCAATAATAACAATGGTTTCCAACAACACAGTTCTTGAGTTGGTAGATTATGGACATCCCCGATTTCCATATCTCCAGAAACCTCATAACAAATATTCCACAATCATCCTTGATATGTAGAAATTATTTTACGTCATTTTGATCATGTATTATAGTTATTGGTATATTCATGAAAGAATGAGCATGAATTAATTTACATGTTAACCTCATGTGAAATTTTAACAGGCATAATATTGAAGATACGCAGCCAATTTCCATAAGTCCTTTCAATAAAGTCCTTCTATAAGAGAAATTAATGGAAATATTATAGCTTATAGTTGAACAAAATTTGATATTTAAGTATATCAAGTAATTACCATCAAAGTTTGTGATTGGTCATCTTCATTGCCTCTGAAGTGAAAACCTGAGATGAGGAGATACATGATTTGCTTATCCAGATGAAAAGCATAATAAAACCAACGTTCTTTGAAAATGACGGGGATCAAAACCTGTAGAAATGTATATTAACAGAAATGTACAGTAATGCTAAAGTATGTAATAATAAACTTACTAGATTGCATAATTGAAATTGGAATCCAAGTGCTTTTTCAGATAGATAACTCTCAACCATGGAAATATCCCAACTACTTTGTTGACTTATTTGTTTGGCATCGAAGCCAAACGTAGAAATCATAAACATCTACATTTTAAAACAAGGTGAGAATGTGAGGAGATGTGTGTCAAAATGGACAAGGACAAGAATATGGATATGGGGTTGTATTTTATTTATGAGGTGGTTGAAGATTATTAAAGTTGCACAAATAAGTTAAACATGGAAGGATTTTGGAGTGAGCTTGTGAGGAGAGAGAGAGAGAGAGTGGGAGAGAGATGAGTTGTATTGTTGAGGTGATGTTTGAATTTTGTGAGGAAAAATGCGAGTTTTTGGGAGTTTTGTGGTTTTGTAATCATGAGAAGAAGAGAATAATATTTGAATGGTAAAAAAAACTTGTGCATGTGTAGACGTGAAAGGGAAAAATTATTATTATTAATTTTTTTAATATTTTATTTCATTATTTGATGTTGGACCGCTTTACAAGTCAGCCACACAAGCGTATGGTAGATTGTGAAAGCTGTGTGGTAGACAGCACACTTTTACGATCTACCAGGTAAGCCGGTACGGTCACACAAGGCGCTCGCGGTTGACTTTATAGTGACCATGAAACAAGTTGACTTTATAATGAAAGAAGCAAGAAGAATACTTATTGAAAACCATATCAGAAAAATACATATGGAAAAGGGAGATAGAGGCTTTGGAACCTGATGTAGCAATCCATGATTTGCAAAGATTTAGTGAGTTTATGTAAATGTAATGTTAAAAACAAATAAAAAAAAATCACCAATACTTATTCATATATTCATACCAATGTATCGATCTAGTAACAGGATAGCAGCTCATAAGCATCACTCCAAGACATGTAATTTTCATCAATATCACACAAAATTGTTCTATCAATTGTCATAAAAAGTGGATTTAGTAACACACATAAATGACAATTATATTGTAACACAATAAAAGAGAACTTGGCTAGCTTTATTTTTTACTGCTTTTCACCCATAGAAAAGCAAAACACCGTCTTCTTCAAGAGAAGAAGTCCTAATCTTAGCAAAGGTAGAACTTGTGTTTGTCTTTGCTTCCTTTATTTCAGTTAATGAATTTAGCATTTCATCCAATTGAGCATCTGTCCATGAAATGGGTGAATGATCCTCCTTTTTATCCTAACCCTTCTAACCTTTGTCCAATATCTCTTATGTGATTCCTAGTCCTCAATGGCTATTATTTTATTCTCAACAAAATCACAACCCTTCCACTTTTTCTCTTTCTCTACATTACAGTTACACAGTCTGTCACGCCCCAATCCACACCCGAGCCGGGCACGCGACCAGCCCGCCGCGGCACCTCGATGCACGGGCACCACATCCCGCATATCGAAGCACCGTAAGGCTGTCGACATTCACAAAATCCAGGTTTCCAAATCACAGAGATCCCCAAGAAATAAAAATAATACATGTATGCCTCAATGCAAATTAAAACAAGTGAGAGTTAACCTTATAAAGACAAGAAGAATTATAAATACAGTCATCCCAATTTAAACAAATACAATGGTCATCCTAATTTCCTCAAAATGATACAATAACCTCAATACATAGCGGAATAACGGGTAGTCATACCCCGGCCCAGTAGTCTCCAAAGAATGTCCAATACAATAATGCGCACAAATCTCTCAATCTGAGTCTACACCTGTAGGAGGGGAATGTGAGGGGTGAGTACCGTAGAGAGGGGGGGTTGGTAATCAGCAAATCGGGGGGATGACATGCTACAATTAATTTTTGGGTGAATTAGGAGTGTCAAAATTATGTCCCAATAAATCCATGATATGCAAAAATATTATGACATCTCAATAAATCATTCACGGCATACGTATCAAATCAAATATGCATCCATTATGCATGTCCATCATATCATGTAGAGCCGGCCGAAAATATCCCGGCAAAGGCCAACCATGGCCAAGGACGGGCAACGTTGGGGGTTTTCACGGTGCAAGTAATAAAATAAGGCTCTCCACCCCAACGTTGGCCACAGACTACTCCAACTAGCCTGTATATATATATCGCACACGTATCAAGGATCAAGCTTGTATGGAAACCCACCGTTGCTAGACCTATCAAGATCCTCCACGAAGTGGTTCAACCGACAACTGTCCGTACAATATGTACGACAATCTGGCGGATACCTCCTGCAGAGGCGTATTTGGCACAACAGGTGCCTCTACCAAATGTCCTTCGTAGCTACGGAATGCCATAGGAAGCAAATCATCATCATCACAGTATCCACAGGGGCATCCAGCCCAAATCACATATCTCAAGCCAAATCTCAAGCCATAACATGTCAAAATCATGTGCCAATATGCAATGGAAGCATAAAATTTTGCGGATATATCAAAGTGTGGCACAATCATCAAGTGTCAAAATCATGGATGCATATCGATATAAACAAGTTGGGACACTCCATATATCACAAAACATTTTCATAAATCCAAGAAAATAGGTCAATCTTACCATTTTAAATCATGCCTTTGAAAGCTTTTTAAAACACGGTATCAATTAAAAGTAGATGTCAAGTCCCACTCACAGTTAGGGGAGGATAATACACTCCCCAACATCTCCACAAAGAGTAAATCAGGTGCTCCCTCCGTTCAACTCAAATAACTCTTAGGGAGACAAACAGTCTGCAGATTTTTTTAACCTGCGCAGTCATGGAAAACAGACTATAACTTTGGCTATACTAGTCCAAATCAGATGATTCTTATCTCATTTTAAATCTAAGAGATAGCACTATAACTTTCATTTTGCACACTTCCTCAGATTCAAATCACAGAATTCCCGGTAAGCCTAATTTTGTTACTATCATATTTAAGTTTTGGATTCTGTCCAGTTTTTGTACAGAAGCCATAACTTTCGTTCTACTCACCAAAGTCTAATGAAATTTTAACATGTTATAGATAAGATGTAGATCTACAACTTTCGTGTTTTGAGTTTTATCCAAATATGCCTGGAAGGGGTTAAACAAAATTCATGAACAAGACTGATACGTTTTAGTGAAACATAAAGTTTCTGTCAACACAGTTTTAAGGAAAATTGTATAACTTTCAATTTCCTCGTGCGAAATGGCTGAAATTTTTATATGTTATAGGTAAGAAGTATATCTATAACTTTCATGTTTTGTGTTTCTTCAAAATAAGACTGGAGAGGGATCGTGTTTACTCACTACTGTCAAGGTTCGAAACTGGACACTTCTATGTCGAGTTTCAGGAAAAGTGCCATAACTTTTGGAACAGGCATCTGATTTTGGTGATTCTTATCTCGTTGGAAAGATAAGACTTTGATCTACAATTCATATGACTAACACATTTTCAAATTCTGGCTCTTTGATGTCTTAAAACAGAGATTAAATCACGGACAGAAATAAAATTTAAAGTGAGACAGGATAAAATTTCTTACCTCACTTTCTTGGTCTTCCTCTCTTGCTTCTCTCCTTGTTCTCACGAATTTGGAAGAATGAACAAGCATTCTAAGGCCTTCTTCTTTTATTATTGTGTTAATAACTCACCACCCTAGGATCAAATCTCTAATTAATCTAAACCATAGGATCATTTTGACTAATGCATGTGTTCTCATTGGTTTTCATGTGCATGTGTTCTTATTGGCCCACCTTGCCTTTCTCATCTCCATTTGGCCAACACTTGTCCTCCTCACTATAACACTTGTTCAATACAAGAATACACTTGTCACATTTCATTTAAGTTTTGTTAATTGCTAACAAGTCCTTTGACTTATAAAAATTCTAATTTGACCCCTAAAATTTTCATAGTTACACACTAGGCCCAAAATCTTATATTAGACCTAATCAAATTTATTTATTGTGAAATTAAGGTTTTGAATCTCTTTGAGTCAAAATTGATCCGATTTGTATTTTATCGTCAAATATCTAAGGTTGATTTATCGGAAAAATTTTCTTAGTGAAAATTTATGAATATAGTAGTAAAAACATCATATATATATATATATATATATGAAATGGAATTCACTATAGAATACAACGAGAGTCGGTGTTACACAGTCTGTGCAACAGATCAGACTAGATTCAAATTGATTCCTCCAAAAACTTTTCAAGTTCCTATTTGATGCCAATTCCTTATAAAACAAATGATAAGATTGAGATATTTAGTGGTAAGTTTGTGATAACAAGTGGTTAGTGCTCGATAACTAGTGGTAAGTGTGCGATAACAGGTGATAAATTTGTTGATATATACCTTAATTTCTTCTGCACCGGCTTTAAAGAATACTTTTGTCTAAGCTACAATAGATTTTAATCTCTTGATTTCATTATTTTAGTTAACACTTGAAGATTGTTTCACAACTTTATTTGATAACAAACTCTATAATACAATATATGATTAAATATGAATCAACTCATTAGAATTTACACTTCAAATAATATAGGTATGAACTTAACTTACATTTAGATGCTCGAATCAAAATCTCCGATTGATCCAGTCAGTAGTCCAATACTGAATGGGTAATTTCTTTTTTTGACCGCCCAGATCACCAACCCTGACCCTCTCGAAGTAAATGATCTACACACAGATGATGAATATTGTTAATGGGTAAATGCCAAGGGATATGTTTATGAACATTGAATTGTACTATGACATAAAATATTGAAAACATACCATGAGTAAAATAGACAACCACCAGTTCCTCTCTTCTTTCTCTCTTCCTCCTCTCTTCACTAGACCTTTAAATTAACACACCTCGTCGGCTAACCATTGTAACACAAATTTAGCCCAATTGTATTGGCCAGTAGTGTTGACATCAACAATAGCCGTGAGGTGTTTGGAAGTAGGGACACATTCATCATTGGACAAAAAAAGCATCCAAGGAGGAACAACAAGAAGAACCATTTAAACCTGGGGCTGAAGGCATCTTTAGTCTGATCTCTTCTTTTAAATGAGTACACTTTAGCCCAGAGAAGTACTTCCTCATCTCTAAGGATTTGATTATAAAAGATAAACCACCCAGCATCCAATGTACAGAATTCCTAAGATTCGCCCTACTTCAGGTGTCAGCCTAAAGTTTTGATTTGAACCGATACAAAGATGTTTTCCTAGCAGTTCAAACCTCACTACCAGTTTTTCACACAACTTTTGACTAAACGTGTTGTAGTTAAGCTTTAAAAGCTTGTCAAATCAGGTATCTGTTACTGCACGTTTGATCTCATCACTAAGGGAAGAAACTAACCTCTTAACTTGGTTAGGAGAGCACATTATTTGAATCAGTGTCATTGCACTCCTTACTCTAAGCAATTATTTCTTTTGCTTGACTACTTTATTGTACTTCTCTATATCATCTTCATTTAGTTCCCTCCATTTTTAACACATTCAGTTTATTTCACATTAATGTACATAATATTATTAATATTACGTAATGAAACATAACATAAAAACTGATTATGTAATAGGAATTTACCATTATCGCATGTAGAAATTGAGACCCACCGGTCGATTTGACTTTGTTCTTTGAAAAGAATTCTTTTCTATAATGTCACCAACAAGATTTAGCTCATTACAACATTGAGAAATTGGGAACAGATATTCAAAAATTGGGACCAAAACAATATGTTTAGAATTTGGGATCAGAACAGGGAAAGGAGTAACGATTTGTTTATATTAAAAAGTACTCTACTAATTTCAAACCCAGAGCACTAAACTAAAGATCTAAAAATTGTTGTACAAAAAACACTAAAAATTGTTTATACTAAAAAACACTATTTGTGGCCAAAATACTAAACTAAAGAACTAAACTAAAAAAATAATTAAAAAAAAACTAAGGAACTAAACTAAAAAACACTAAATTGGAAAACACTAAATCCATCATTGCACAAACATCGTTAATTGCTATATCTAAACCTATAAACCTATTAACCACTACATCTAAACCTATTAAACCCATCGTTGCACAAACATCGTTAACCGCTATATCTAAACCCATTTGTGAAATAGATGTTAAAGAAGATATAGAAATTCACCTGAACAACTTGTACCTAGAAAGATATTTCACTGATCTAGTAAGATCTTTCTCCCATGCATGAAGAAAAGATGTATTAGATGCATATTCTTCATTGTTAGAAGACCTACTGGTTTGATCTTTCTTCCCCATTTTTGTTCTGTCTTCAAAATCTTCTCACAAAAGGGATTCACCATCGTACGCTTTTTAAAAAACCGTCTATGCCTTCTCAGAAATGGGTTTCGCCATTGAAAGTTTTAGAAATTTCCTCCTCTGTATTTGAAAACCTAACTTCCTTGAAAACTTTCCTTCTTCAAATCCCTCTAATTCTTATTCACCCCAGTTGTTGGATGGTCTCTCTACATAATACAAGCTGTTGGATCAAATGTTGATAGGACATTAGCCCCCTATGATATGATATGTCCATTTAAGTTGAAAAGATATTACCTACAAAGATTGTAGTGTGATATGTCCATAATGTGAAATAACTTCTCTAAAATTAAAAGGACATCTAACCAATTACCTCGAGTTGTTGGGTCAGTTGTAGTGTGATATGTACATTTAAGAGTCAGCCCCAACTATTAGATGAAAAGTGATTTATCCGATTTAGGATTGACATGGCAGAAAAGAAACCAGTTTGGGATTGCTTTCGTAGTGTATAAATGTACCACTGATTTTCCAATAACATAATAATATCAATGTTACATTACTATTTATATAGCTATGTTACAATATATAATGCTATATTACTATATGTAATGTTAAATTATATTATCTAATGCCAATCGTTGGATCAATTAAGCGTAAGTTTAGGTGGCATCGTAATTCATCGTTAGATTAATTGGCATCTTAGTTCTCATGTTGGATGAATGGAGGACACTATGTTACATAATGTAGTGTTACAATATAAAATTTTTATAATTCCTTGACCAATTGGACATTATGATCAACTAATACATAATGTAGTGTTACAATATAACATTATGACTATCATTGACCAGTTGGACATTATGATCAATTGTTACATAATATAGTATTACAATATCACATTATATAGTGTTACAATATAACATTATGATAATTCACCCATTAGAAATGTAATGGAATATAATGACATTATGTTAGATGATGTAACTAATTATTCAATATTATATAATTGATAAGGTCATTAGGTTTTAATGATTAAAAGATAAGTGAAATAGTGTTACAATAATATTATGATAATTCACCAATTAAAAATGTAATGGCACATAATGACAATATGTACCATGACGTAACTAATTATTCAATATTATATATTTGATAAGGTCAATAGGTTTTGGTGATTAAAAGATAAGTGAAATAATGTTACAATATCACATTATGATAATTCACCTATTAGAATTGTAATGGTACATGGAACTAATTATTCAATATCATATTATTGATATAGTGTAACTAATTATTCAATATTATATAATTGATAAGGTTGTTAGGTTTTGATAATTAAAAGATAAGTGAAAAATAGATTAGAAAATAATTCGGAAATCATTGTGTTCAAATGCAAAAGCTTAGATCTACAAGCAAGAGCATCAACGATATGTCAGTAGAGTCAACCGTTATAAACATTTAATACCTCTTAAATTCAAACCCATTTCCATTTATTAGCATAATACAATAAAATAATGAATAATAATGAATAATAATAATAATAATAATAATAATTTTTAGTATACACGTGTACACTATTTAACTAAAATCCTCTCTCTCTAAATATATTCTCTTTCTTCTTCACATGTCACAAAATCCAAAAATTTGGTTATCTCCAATCATGTATACAACCAAAAGGGCATTCAAGAGAAAATATTCTCTCACTCCTCACATGTTCACAAGAGCACGCCTCCACATCCCAACACATTCTGCACAATTACCTAATAAATACAAACCTAATGTCACATCCACTTTCTATGAACTTAAATCATGGCACACACCTCAACCTCTTCTAACTTCAATTCATGTTAGCACAACTATTGTCCACTTCAGAAAATATTTTCAAAATCTTTACAAACAAATCTTCGTATTACTTATCATACAAAATACAAAGTCTTCTCACTTTCTCACATGATAGAGAGAGTTGTTTTAAATAACTTAAATCGTCACCAAAATCATCACAAATCTTCTCTCTCTCTTTCTCTCTCACACTCTCAAAATCTTGTTTTCAAACTTCTTCCCTGATCGAAACCCTTCTTCTTAGCAACCTTCTGTAAATCTTTCTTAGCAAACTTCAAATCTTTTCACTCAAATGGCCCCTAAGTTTAGAAAAGGCAAGGAAATTGTGACAAAATAAAAAAAAATACAACAATAGGGAATTTCCTTCTCTTGAGAAAAGCAAGCTATTTAATAAGGTCTTCTCTCATTGACACATCACTCATTATTGGTTAATAGACTGGGAATTTCTCGAGATCATAGGTTTTAAGCGTACCAGTTACTTACAACAACTCTCTTTTTGTTGGATTCTTAATCCTAGTTAAAAAGAAAATTATGAGAAAGTGGTCAGAATTTTCTACCATAATAAGGAAAAATTGATAATATAGAAGTAACTAATGGTGAGGATAAGTGTGAAGTAGTAGATCAGGATGTTAACATAGTAATTGATGGTCAAGTTTGGTCATGTGCTTTTGAAACTTATTTTGACGGTCAAAAAATTAAAGTGTATCATAGAATTATATGTTGAAACAGTAGTCTTCACTGGCTGGACTACAAGGAATGTGTGCCATATTTGTAGACAAAAATACTGAAGGATGTTAGTATAGTATTTGATGATGATACTTTAGAGGAATTTAATATACATGCCACAGATCTTAGTTTGCACAAAAGAAGTCTACACTTTCTGGTTACAAATGCTATTAAGCCACGAGTAGATAATTATACATTTATCACTAGAGAGAAGATTTTTTACTAGTGGCATGCATTATTCAAAGAAAAAATCAGACTTTGCATTTTCTACTTCCTTGCTTTATGATAACCATATGAGTCTTAAATTCAAATTTTTCATATGCTAGTGTGGTTAACTATATTTTAAAAGATAAGTTTACGAAAGAAAAACAAAGTGGAATTATACATAAAAATAGTATAAATGCCACAACCTTATGTAGAACTAGATTTGCGAGAATGGTGTTTCGGTTAATCTAAAGAAAAGGGCTGTAGAATATAGGCCAGAGCCAGAAGAAGGAGGGAATAGATGCTAGGTATTGGAGATTATAGATGATATGAACCTAAGGCAGTTCTTATTCTCATTCTGAAAATAGGTGGAATGAATTCTTCGAAAGCATGGAACTTTGAAAACACAATTCATGAATAAGATTGATGGTTTTCAAAGTCAAGTGAATGAGAAATTCGGAGAAGTTCAAAGGGAAGTGGGTGTAATCAAACACAATTTTGCTGAATTCAAGCAACAAAAGGAGGAAGAACATAGAAACATACTATTCAACTTAATGAATATGTCAGATAATGTGAAGGTGAATATCAACTTTATTTGTTGTATAAGAGACAATTTGGTGGTAACAAGGCTAGTTCGACCTTCTTCCTTTGCTACTGTCAACTAAGCTAGAGCACCTCCTCCTAGCTCCATCTCTATGCAAACCTTGCCTGTTTACCCATTTGTTTTGCATCTATTTGGTTCTCCATTCGATTCTTGCCCCCACTACAAATACTCCCTGTGATGACCAGCCATCCAGGTGTTGCACCCCCTAGGAGAAAGAGACAAACATGTAAATGTGGAAGTGACCAATCATGATTAAAATGCAATGTCTAAACTTGTGACAGTCATACTCCCCGTGTGTGATAACAGGAAAGAGATTAATATTAAAAGAGAACCAATTACTTGTCCTTAATAAAAGAAAAATTGGTAGAGTATCCCTTATTTTGAAATCATTTAGCCACCTGGGGTTAATATAAAACATAATAAAACCAATATAACACTTTTATTATCAAGCCCGCTGGCATCAATGACCCTCATGGTGGCAGCCATTATGTTCACAAAACTACGCATAAGTTCTCATGTGACACAATCATACATCTATACATATAACATAATTCAAAGTACTCAAAAGAGCATAACTATTTGCATGCCTTAATCAAAACAAAATGGGTCAATGACTAGTAGGGATCTAAATCCCTCGGCTCTAGTGCCTGTGCCTGATGATTCCCTCTCGTTTACCAAATCACTTGAAAACAAGGATATCAAGATCAGCATAACCTGAGCATGTACATGGGGGACCAGTAACATATATATCAAGTAAACGAGCACAAGAATATCAGTATCACCATATAAATAGCATAAATATAGCAGAATATACCAGTGATAATATTATCTCAAGACAACAATTTTGATAATCTCCTTTAAAATCATTATCCATTTCCAACTTTGTTGATCCAATTTAATCTTAGTGATTAAAGAAAGGAATAGAATGTTGAACCAAACTAGTGTATGAGAGTTTGGAAGAGCAAGCCAAAATTAGGTGTTCCCAAATGGAATCTAGGTCTTTTTGGGTTAAACAACTCAAATACTTTACCTGCTTCTAATCCTATCCTCATAGGGAGAAGAGATACAACTATAGTTCCATAAGCTCCGCCCATAGGCTTCGTCAAGCTTTGTAGGCATCATCAAGCTTTCGGAATCCATATAGTAAAAATAATCCTAAGGTTCACCTGCAGGCCTTGTAAAGCTTTCGGACCTTATGTGCAACCCATACGCCTCAAACTTCGCCCACAGGCTTCATACAAGCTTTTAGAGGAATTCTTCTGTTATCACTTTAACTTTTCATTCCATTATATTTCTCATAAAGTAATCGATACAATTTATCACAATAATTACACAAGACTCATAACTAAATATCACAAGTATGTAGTTCGTATAATTAACTAACTCATAGCATTCCAATGAACAATTTCAATGAATTTTTAACACAAACAAGTTTCAGTAAAACTATCATATCATGAGCTACAATGCCTGGATTGAGTTAAATCCAATTGTCACAAAAAATTGAGACCTAATGCTACATCTTTTATGTTTATAACTAAGTTTAATTCCAATTACACGGATAAAACCAAATCAGACTAAGTTACAATACAACATTCACAATACCGCTTGTGCAGTCTTAGACAAATTAACATAACTTTTTCTGCATAAATCGGATCGAGGCAATTCTAGTGGCCATTTAAAGACATAAGGCTACAATTTCTATGTTCAAGGTTTAGCCTAATTCAGTCAAGAGTGTAGCTCAAAATTGCAACAAAATTCCACACAGAAACAGGGCAAAACATGGCAGTTTTCTATAGAATTATGTTTATTTAAAAATTCACCAAAAATTCATTTCTCAATAAAATCCTTCGAGTCATATATCATTTTAAAGCTATGGGAGTATATTTTAATTAGAAGAAAACTATGTTTCATTTGTAGTTATGCAAAAAAAGTTATAGGTCAAAAACTAAGACATTGTCAATCTATGCAGCAAGTAGAATTCATGTCTATTCATACCTCTAGGTACAAAAACGTGACTTTTTTTCTTTCCTAACTCACTTCAACCTTATTCTAATACCATAAACAGTCTGAAAACATATTAAACATGACAATTAGGCATCAAAGAAACAAACACAAGCATGGTACTTGCCTCAAATTTGCCAAATTCTTCTTTTGTGTTTCCTTGCTTTCCTTGCTTTACTTTCCAAACTTTCTTTGAATTTCTATGTTGTTACTTGTGTTTTCTACAGCCCCTATGCTTCCAAAAGACTAGGGTTATCATATATATGACTGGAGGTGATTTATTTCAAGCTCTAGTGAGGGTTTTAATCGAGTTTAGGGTAGATTTTTGATAGACAAAGGTGGGTGGTAGAATTAGGGCTTAGGAAGAGAAAAGTAAGATTTGTAGGCTCTCTCTCTATTACGTGTGACAAGTGGTCTTTGTGGTGTGTCAAGGAATGGGTCAAGAGATGGACCTAGTGTCTTTGCGTGTCCCAACCAAACCTTATCCCCCCAACCCTAGTGGTGTGTCAAGGAATGGGTCAAGTGTCTTGTGTTATGCCTTGTAGTAATGTGACAAGTGGTCTTTGTGGACCCCACACCAAACCCTTTGTGGTTCCCACACCAATACCCTAATTCGGTATTCATTCTGATCGTTTTTATTCATCGGTATGTCCCATTGATTTATACTAATTTTAATGCACTCAATTTATGGTTAAAACCACACACATAAAACTAATTCATGAATTGCCATAAAAATCAAATTTAGCACAATGAAATGCAAATAATTTAAATATGCTTGGTAAAATAAGAAGAAAAAAATACAAATGCAAATTCATAACTTAATAATTTCTCGAAATGAAGCCTTACACTCCCACTGCTACTTCTATGCCTTCTATGGTGCCTAGGCCTGATACTAATCTCTTTGACATTCGTGACATCGGTGTATCCTCTTTATGACTAAAGAAAAAGGAAAAAACTAAATTTAGACCTAATGTTATAAATAATTAATTTTACTTGTACATAGCCTTCTCTCCTTACGACTTCTTTGTTTCCCATCTGTATGATGCATTGTTTTATATATATATATATATATATATATATATATATATATATATATATATAAATACATTTGTGAAAATTATCTATTAAACTGCAAAAGCTCAAGCAAAAGCGATCTACCATAGGCGAGCATCATCTACCGCACACTAGCATGACCTCTGTGCACGGATGCATGGTCCCGTGCTCTACACACTTGCATGGCCTACCGCGAGCACTCTATATCCTGTGCTAATTATGTGCTAATTATGTCCATTTGAATATCATGACAATTCACATAAAATTATTAATATTAGTAATTTAAATAATATAATGACGTCCAATATTAGTAATTATATGAAATTAGTAATTTATATAATATAGTGTTACAAATATGATATTATGAAAATTCATTAATTAATTGAATATTATGATCAATTATTGTATAATATAGTGCTATAATATGAAATTATGACAATAATGTAATGGTGTAATTAATTATTTTGCATAGTGTAATTATCAACATTAGTTATTTAAATAATATTACATGATATTTAATATTAGTAATTATAGAAAATTAGTAATTATCAATGTTATATAATTTTATATAATATAATATTAATTATCAATGGAAACAAAAAAGAGTCTTCTACAATAGGATGAGATAAAAAGGAAATACAAAAAAAGCAATCATTGTCATTATAATAAATTTTGAAGAAAAAGTAACAAATAATGACTACAAATAAGAGATGTACCATAAGTTCCACAACTAATGAGACAATGACAACATTATTTTAAAAGTTAACTTTAGCAGTTGACAAATGAGAGATTAACACCTTAAAACTGTACCATAACTCCCACAACCAATAATCTCATTTGATGCCTATTTAATTAGAGTTCTCTTCCTATATATGACATTTGACGCCAACAACAATTTTCTCCTTTGTTTGCTCATGTATTTATTTCTCTGTTTTCAGAATTGGCTTGTGCAAATGCATTTGCATTTGTATTTAATATCATGGACAAGTCATGGATGTATTTTAAATTAAGAGTAAGTGATGAATATATTTCTAATGTTAATGCATTTCTTGAATTTGCATCTGCAAATATTCAATCCATCAATGCAAAGATATCATGTCTTTGTGTTAAATGTTTCAACATATTGAGATCTCCTATACACACCGCGTTCAATCACTTGTTACGTCATGGGTTTCAATGTGACTATGACAAGTAGATATATCATGGGAAGAGTAATGAAAAATCTACATCTTATGCATCCAACGTAGATGACCCCTCAAACAATAATGACCATGACATGTTTGGCATGTTATATGATGCATTCACACATTTACATGATGCATCCAATGTAGACGAACCAACTTCTCATGTATCTAACATAGATTAACCAACTTCAAACAAGTTTCATGAATTGCTTAAGAGTACCAAGAAACTAGTATATCCAAATTTGAAATACACTATGCTTATAACTATTGTGCACTTATACCATTTAAAGTATTTGTGTGGGTGGGTCAATAAACCTTTTTCTTTACAGTTGTTGTCTTTGGCAAAATTGTTGCCTGATAGAAATATATTGCTAAATAGTTACCATGAAATAAAGAAAACTATTTTAGCTTTAAGGTTGGAAAATGATAAAATACATGTCTATTCTAATGATTGTTTGTTGTATTAGAAAAACAAAGATAAAGATGATGCATGTTCTATGTGTAGTATTTCTAGATAGAAATAAAATACAAATAGAGATCAAGATGTTGATTAAAAAAGCCTGACAAAATATTGAGATGGTTTTCTTTGATTCCTAGATTGTAAAGACTATTTATATGGGGCCAAACTATTTCTTTGATGAGATGGTATCATGATAAAAGAAAAAAGGATGGACTTCTAAGACACCCAATAAATTCTCTTATGTGAAAGGAGTTTGATTTCCCATACCCTAGCTTCTCTATTGACCCAAGAAATATTTTATTAGTACTAGCAATAGATGGTTTTAATCTATTTAAAGCAATGAACATTAAGCATAGCACTTGGTCAGTGCTAATGATACCATATAACTTGTCTCCTTGGTTGTGCATGAAGTCTGCAAACTTCATACTCACAGTACTTATTCCTAGTCCTAGAAGTTCTGGTGATAAGATAGATATGTATGTGCACCATTGGTGGAAGAGCTGAAAGAAAGATAGCACGATGGAGAGGATACTTATGATTTCTCAGTTGGTCATGCAACACTATTATAAACCATTAATAACTTTCCTATGTATGCTAATTTGTTTGGATAGAGTACTAAAGGTAGATCTGAATGCCTAGTATATGGATATAATACATGTTCTAAATGGTTATGTCATGACTAGAAGTATTGTTATATGGGACATCGAAAATGGTTGAAGTTAACTTATCCATTTAGGTATGATAAACATTCTTTTGATGGGACAAAGGAATTCAGAGTTGCTCCCAAACAATGATCTGGAGTCAATATGTTGCGAGAATTAGATGAAATTGACTTAACAAATTCTAATGACAAGCAAGGATGGAAAAAAAAGAGCATATTCTTTCATTTACCTTACTAGGAGAATGTTTTAATTAGATACAATATTGACATGATAAATATTGAGAAAAATTGTTTTGATGTAATTATTGGTATAATTCTCATGTAAGAAGAAAAATCTAAGGACAATTATAAAACTAGACTTGATCTTGAAGAGATGGGTATAAGAAAGGATCTACATGCAATACATAAACCAAACTCCATGAACCTATTTTTGCCTAAAACATGTTACCAAATGACTTTGCAGGAGAAAGATACATTTCTCAAGGTTTTGAAGGACATAAAACTTCCTGACGAATGCTCCATTAACATCTTCAAATGTGTTCTATTGAAGCAGTGGAAGCTAATTGATCTAAAGAGTTATGACTGTCACATTTTAATGTAAGAGTTTATTCCCATTGCAATTCCGGGATCATTACCTGATAATGTTAGCTCTATTATCATTAAAATTTATAACATCTTTAAATGTCTTTGCTCTAGAGTGCTTGATCCATGAGAACTTAAACAACTAGAAGCATTAGTTCTACAATTTATGTGTGTGCTTGAAAAGATTTTCCCTCCTTTATTTTTTATGTGCATGATACACTTGATCGTTTGCTTGACAAGTGAAGCTAGGATTGGTGGACTAGTGACATATAGGTGGATGTATCCAATTGAAAGATTCATTTTATTTTGATCATTTATTTAACAATACTATTCATTTTATTCAACAATCATACACACATGTGATATTTTCTATGCATGTATTATATGTATTACAATGTATATGTATGTATATGTAGATGCTTACTTCAACTCAAATCTTATGACACAGCCTAAAGGTTCATTCGCGAAAAGGTATATAGCAAACGAGTGCTTGCTATTCTATTCAAGATATTTAGATCGGGTTAAAACAAAGTTTAATCATCCATTCCGGAATAATGACAACTAGATTGCATTTGGACAAGATGAATCCACTTTAAGATCTATTGGAAGGCTTTTGGGAATAAGGATATATAGATCTGTTAAAAGATGAAAAAGAAAAAGAATATCTCAAATTCGTCTTGATGAGAAATCATTGTAGCAATGCCATAGCTATATACTTTTTAATGGTGATTCAATTGTCTCATTTAGCATGTAAGTATACATTGTGGTAATAATGTTTATGAATATTAAACTCTAGTGTCATATAATAATATATATATTGTTTTGTTTGAAGGGAACATATGCAATATGTTCGAAAAACAAATCATGGAAAGAAGTTAAATACTTTCCAAATTGACTGGCTTCATAGTAAAGACTTTAGTACCTGGTTTATCATCGTGTAAGTGTATCAATAGTCAATCTTTTTAGCATTATTAATTTTTTCTATTTACGTGATTTGTTTTCCAGGTTACAAATCCAAAATATTCTGAAGAGATTACAGATGAAGTTAAATGGATTGCTCGTAGACCAGATCCATTGTTTAGAAATTACAATGAGTATGTAATCAATGGATATTGACTCCATGTAAAAGATCACAAGAAGTGCCTTTTAAACTCAAAATATTGGAGTTTTAGTAGCAATGGATGATGTTAGTTATGCAAGTGCGAGAGATAAAAGGCCCATTAAAGGTAAAGTTAATTATTATAGAATGTTAAGGCAAATCATTCAAGTAAGCTATAATGGAATGTATACATTTATATTCATCAGTGTGATTGGGTTGACCTACAATAAGGATGCAAGAAGGACAGATTTGACTTAATGAATTTCTCTTATCTGAATCATAGGGTGCTGATTTGCTGGATGATTCTTATGTATAGGCATCCCAAGCAAAGAAGGTATTTTATGTGGCTGAGAAAGACATAAAGGTTGGCTTGTTGTAAAGCATGTCAAAGTTAGAGATGAATTTGACATGGGTGATGCAGCGATGAATCAGCATCTGAATTCAGAAAGTAACCCATCCTCTAAAAATCATGTGTGGATTCAAACTAATGTTGATGAAGATGGAGCAGATGTATTGTCATGCCTGATTTGCACACGTGATAACCGTCGCGTGATCTAAAAGTATATGTAGTCACCCGCACGTACTTTAAGATCCCATAATTGTATGAAAAATATCTTTTACCAAATTTAAGAATTTCAACGCACCAAACATTTAACACTCTAAATATAAGTTCAATCTTTAAAAAAATATATATATATGTAATACTATATAAAGAGTTTGCAAATATAAATTTCAAAACATAACTTTTAGTTTCGAAAATGCTCTTCGTTGGGTCTGCCTATATGCCTCAAAATGTCCATTAAAGGGTGGACTAATACCAACAGTTGGGCCGAAATATCTTTTTTCTCTACTGGATCTAGCTAATGGTAGGGTTGCTTCTACCTCTACTCTTCCTCTAAAAAAGATTAAAAATAAGGGGTGAGTATAAAATATTCAGTGAGTAGAGTGCATTGGCGTAGTTGTGTAAATGAGTGTGAGAATGTCAAATAATAATTTCAAAATCATATTTTGATTCAACAAGTCATCAATTATTCATATTTGCATTTCTCAACAAACATCTCATTTTGCATGAAAACATAATTAGAAATTTCTATGCACATTTTTAAAACTACGGGGTTGCCTCAAAAGTTCTCCATTAATGGCTTAGCCCGGATCAATGGTGGAGCCATTAAGGGATTTTCAATTATTTTTAGTCACAAACATCACCCCCAATCTTGGCGTTAGCTCGATGGGACGTAGAGACATCTCTCTACCACTGCCTACCCCTTCAAGTCTAACAAACTCTCCATGCCATCCTCTCGAATCAGTCCATGGAAGTTTAAACCGGTCATCACATAAACTGGGTGCTCACACCCCACACATGCACCATTTCAAAAATATCATATCATGTGCCACTTAAAATCAACAAATATCTCAATTCATGAATCCAACAACATTATTCACAAAAAATTCAACATGGCATAAAATATATTAGTAGGTGCATAGATCACATATCTCAAAACAAAACATTTTCAGGGACACTCAATATTCACAAAACAATTTATAAATTCAAGTTAAAAATTTCATTTAGAAAATCAAAAGAAAATATTTTCTCATTCACAAACACAATAAACCGTCCATTCACAGTGCTAGAGAGGATAGTTACTTCTAGATCTATCCATAACCAACAAAAGATTTGTCTCGATCAGCTTGTTCAACCCCTAAAAGATATCACCAAGTAACTATTATCATCAATATCCATCAATGCAGATCAACTGGAAACCCCTAACATTCCATACCTAATCTTTCTTTCACTTACTGTGACTTTAAGAACCTCTAAATCCTAACGGGTAAGTAGTTAAACAAACTAAAACCTGGGTTTGGAAGATTATGGTACCTTGATTTTGTCTTTAAAATGTTCTTATGATTTGGATTATACCAAAATCCTTGACTCTCCCCTTTTTGTGACAGCATCAAATACTTAAGTTTTTTTCCAAGATCAAGACTAGAATCTAATTTTGAAGAGTTTGATGAGTAGTTTAGAATCTTTGATCTAGAGATTTGAGGGTAAACCATGTGGGTTTAGAAGAAGAGTCTAAAAGGAGAAGAATAGTCTAGAGAGAGAGAAGTGAAATTTTGGGTTTCGTGAGTTCTGGAACCTCACTTCCTTTTTATCCTCAAACCCATTTTCAATATTTACTTGATAGTCCTTTTACATTTCTAAATTGCATAAGTGTCCTCTTGGGTTATTAGAAATCTCAACCTTATGGGTTCAAGTACTTGAAGTTTTATTTGTTAAGGAAATATGTTCGGTGACGAGTAAAGAAAAGTAGAAGTGAAAGTACACAGTATAGAAAAATAAGTTAGAAATATTAAAGATTTAGAATATTTAGGAAAAAAAATATAATATAAATCATACATATTATAATTGAAGTGATTGAATGACATGGTGGTAATAAAATTTTTTGATGACATGGAATGCATGGGTTCAATTCTCTTTGAATGCAAGTGACAAGAGGGTTTTCCAAAGCTAAGTGGCCATTTGTTAGGCGGTACTAATAGGGGCAGGAAAAGGTTTAACCTACAGGTATCTCAATAACTCCATGTGCAAGGTAGACACTGACAACTAGTGGGTAATTGAGTAACCGATAGATACAAACTTCATAATACCAATGGGTGTCTGGATATCCAGTGACAGACATATAAAAAAATATACCGAGTGATCGGTTTTTGGGAAAATGTATCGAAAGAGTTTCAAAATGGATCACTTGAGTGGTGATAGAGGAAAGGTACTGATAGGGTTCTCATTTGCAAGATAGTAGATGATTATTGAGAGATACATGATAGTCACCAATTCACAAACTAAAGTTGGAGAAATAATCCACCAATTTAAATATCTACCGAGCAAGTCAATTTCTCACAGGGAAATTTAGTTTTACCGAGCACCGAGCACTCTGGTAAATAAGGATTCTAGTGATCAAAAACTTAAAAATTAGATGTTTATCAATCAAACATCTAAAGAAATTCCTATATAGTCTAAAGGATAAAATTCATATTTTATTCCAAATAGTTATTCTCCCACATTTTCACAAATATAAAAATTTTTAAATAGTTCGTTTAGAGTAAAAATCACAATCTGAACTTATCCAATATTACATGTATCAACACATATAAATGACAATGATGAGGTTGATAGAGTAGGATGTGATACATATACGTATAAAATGTAATAAGATTTCCTTTACATATTATGCAATCATTGATGTCTACTCTATTTTATTTAGTGCATGGTATGCACTGATATGACTATAATATATAGTAACAAGTGGTAATAAGTGTATGATATGAAGTGATATTATTATAACGCATGGTATCAGGTGTTAACAAGTGCATGCTATGACGTAATACAACTATAAAGCATGATAACAAGCGTATTTTTTTTTCTTATTTATACAGTCGACAAAATTAGGTTTTGATGTTGAAAATTTAAGTGAAAACTAGATTTGAAAATAATCTAATAAATTAAGTTTAAATTAAGCTGCCAATATCAATCCTAGATGGCTGAATTGCAAAAGCTCAGTGGCTAATGTGCAATGCACAAACGGTCAACCGTGAATGCCTTGTGCAATTGAGCGACCGACTGTGTGCTTGGGTGGTCTACCATGAGCGACTTGTGCAAAATATAGGCGAAACTTATTTATCCCTCTAGGTTTCTTTCATATACAAAACACAATACGACTATCGATTTTGCTGATGTTAAATACAGCAATTTCATGTGACTAGGACTATGTAGTGATATAAACTTAACATGGTATATATTGATATATCTATAAGGCAAGGTAACATGTCGTAAAAATTGCATAAAATATTGTAATAACAATAATGCATGGTAAAAGTGGTGATTTTTTGAACAATCTAAATAATGCACAACAATCATGATGATATGGGAAAAACACGTGGCGGGTATTGACTAAAAGTATGAAAAAATGTGAGGAATTAAGAACAACGTGGGTAATGACTAAAAGTGTGGAAAAAATGTGTAATGAAAAAACATGAGGGTAAAGAGTAAAATGTGCAAAAAGCATGGAAAAATTTATAACGAGGCAAAAGGATAAAAAGGGGTGGGTTTTGAAAATTTTATTTATGAAAATAAGGAGGTCAAATGACTAAATCCAAATACATTATAAATCAGCCCTTAGAAACCATTAAAGCTCTCCTTCCCTTAAAAGCTTTCCTCCCCTCAAAGTTCTCAAAATCCATTAAAAGTTCTTACTCAATCAAACATATTTTCAACCTCATTCCATAAAATTTCTCATAATCTATCAAAATCTCTCACTCAACCAAACATATTTTTAATCAAAAATCAAAGCTTTCCTTCCCCTGAAATCTATACGATCAGCCAAGTATACTTTTAGTCTTAGGACCTATCTAAAGTTCTCACTTGAGCATTTTATAACACATTTTTAGATACCAATAAATCTATTTAGACATCAACAAATCTACAAAACGAATAAGAATTTATAAAGTTTTATCAAAAGGTAATCGCATTCTCTTAATAAAAAAATCACTATGTTGTGCTGGGTTTACAGGGTTGTTCTGGGATGAACTAAACAATGGATTAGCATTGTAACTGATCATGAAGAATCGCAACCATCCCAAGAAGAAATTCAGTCTAAAGAAATCCAACCATCCTAAGATGTTATCCCAGATTTAAAAATAAACAGATCATTTTAATTTGAGATTTAATATTAAAATGCTGTCAAGTAATTATTTGTTTTTAAGTAGTTGTCAAGAAATGTAAATGCCCAACCCGTTGTCAAGATGTTTGGGATTTAGAAAAAAGAAAGTGCATGATGATTGAGATCAATGAATAAATCAACAAATCAGAATATATGGTACTATCTTTACTAGATTCCTTATCTCTATAATCAAAGTGCATTTGATTGTTCCAATAAACTATAGGACTTGGTGTGACATGTTGATACAGTATAAAGATGACATGTGGGAGATTGTATAGGTATCTAGTTTTATTATCAATGGCATAGATGGAAAGTTAATATATCTAAGTTTATTTTTTACATATTTCTTTTATTTTAATTGTAGTAAAAAATTACTTTCAAGCCGCTTAGGAATGACACTAAGAAATGTGTTATTGGAAATTTCCACGAAAGCATAAGAAGTTGTGGTATGGATAATTACCTTTTATGTAATTCTAAATGATATATTTATGAGACATTGAGGTTTGATTAATTTTACTTCTTAGAAGAAATGATAAGGTGTGAAATAAAGTCTATTGGTAGTGAGGAAGGGCAATTAGAAAGTTTGAATTTATCATAGGAAAGTGATATTGTATCTAAAGTTCAAAGGCCTGATTCAAGAGAAAGAATCAGATATGTAGGTAAGGTTACAACTCCATCACAATATAAATTTGAGCATTCAATCGGACTTTAGAACGAAAATATGACTGTTATGATGGAACGATTAATGGAACAAAATCACAATCTTACTAATTTGGCGAACAATATTCTTATGCATGTTGCTATATATGCTGCAAGTGGACAGCAAGATGAATTGATAAATCTAGTTAATGAAGCAAGGCTTATTGCTGATGTTCATGTACAAATGTTATTTCTCTTGTTTTTAACATAATCTTACTAATTTCATTTGTCTTTGAATAATAATCAAAATTATTTGTATTGTTAGGTTTCTCCAATACCAAATACTGGGAGTATACATAGAAGCTAACCATCATCATCACCGCCTGACTCTATACCAAAAAGTAATATTTTTATTTACAACCATTCTTTACAATATCACCAACTAATTATATTCATTTAACTATTGATTTTTATAAATATATTAACATAAAGGATGGTGCATGAAATTGGTTATTGCTATTTAGTTGTCTATTTAGTTTTGGAATTATCTGGTTTTGATGTTAGGATTGTGCCTTCAAATTGTGATGGTAACATTTTTTGTGATCAAAGTTAACATTTTTTATTTGACCATCTTAGAAGACATGCAATTGTGAGACATACAATCTTTTTTTTTTTGTCTTATATGTATCCATCATTTTACTTTCGAATCAATGTATCAACTATTCTCGCATATTAATACAATCTTTATTACATTTATATTATTTTTGTAATTTCTTTACTCTATAGTCTCTTAATTTACCTATAGTAATTCAAATCTACACCATCTGAAAAAGCCATCCTTGATGATATCACGCGATGATAAAAGACAATAAATTTTTCTATCACTTATGCTAACAGACGATAAATGTAGCAATTTTCCTAACACTTGTGGTAACAAAGAATAAAATATAGTAATTTTTTTCTAACACTTATGGTATTCGACGATAAAATACAGTAACATTTCCTAAAATTTGTGGTAACCGACGATGCAAAATAGTAACTTATAGAAATACATGTGGTAACCGATGATAAAAGATAGTATCCTTCCTAACACTTTTTCTATCCGATGATTAAAGACAATAAATTTTCCTAATACTTGTGGTAACTGATAATAAAAGATAGTAACATTTCCTAATGCTTGTAGTAATCGACGATACAAGGTTGTAACTTATACCAATACATATAGTATCTGATAATAAAAGACAATAACTTTTCCTAACACTTTTCTAACTGTGGATAAAAAGCAGTAACTTTTCCTAACACTTGTGATAACCGACGATAAAAGGTAATAATATTTTCTAACACTTGTAAGCAGTAACATTTCCTAACATATGTAGTAACTAATTATAAAAGGCAATAATATTTCTTAATAGTCATTGTAACCAACAATAAATGATAGTAATATTTTCTAATACGTGGTAATTGATAACAAAAGATAATAATATTTCTTAACATATAGTAACTAATAATAAAAGATAGTAACTTTTACTAATGCTTTTTAAACCTACAATAAAAGATAGTAACCTTTCTTAATATTTATGTTAATCGATGATGAAAGGCAATAACTTTTTCTAACTTATATGACAACTGATAATAAAAGACAGTAATTTTTACCAATGCTTTTCTAACCCTTAGTATAGACCTAGGATATGCTCCAATGGTGACCAAAACCATTGGGATAGACCTATCCCAATTAGTGTATAGCCAATTGAAGGCCCATTCGTTGGAGAAGTAACTACTGACGGTTTTAGTGGGTTTTGCAGACAGTGTTCGTCTATCTTGATAGGGCATTTGCTTTGTAGCAATAGTAGCAGCAGAGTCTAACCACTGAGTGTGTTTTGGTACCGAAATTAAATTAACCTTAAAATAAACTAAGCCAAAGAGTATAACAATATCTTTATCCTATTTTCTTTTCTTTACTTTTGTTCCTTAGTGGCTAAACGTTTTTTATCCCTATACTGTATCGAGATAAAATTTGTAAAAAGTGTACCAATTTTAACCTTTTTATTCTTAATAAATCGTTTCTTAATATCCACAAGGAAAGCTTTGGTTCGTAACAAACTCAAACATAGTTCCCCTGAATGTTTTTTGGATTGTCCGCTTCATTATCATTAGAAACACATGATTTGACCTCTCTCACCTTTTTATCTCTCTCTTTTCCTTAAAAGTACTTGTATCAGTAAGTCATGAGGGAGAATTAGTCCTTAATGCAAAATCTAAAGTAATGACATCGAGAATTGTAAAATAGATTATCTTGTTATGCTTTAAAATTTGAGTCCTTCAAAATAATAATCAAACTAAATTGGATATTGATATTAGTAGAAGTAGTAGACAAAAATGAACAGATACAATAAACAATCAAAATCATACTCACAATAACTTAAATCAATTAATTAATGATTTAAATAAAAGTAAACCACATCATAAGATACTGATAATTCTATTAATATTTCTTCTTTGAATAAAATAATTAACTTAAAAGTAGTATCTTGATATAGCAATCAAATACTGATAATAAATTAATATGTCAAATTGTAAACCTATCTTTGGGATGATTCATAATTTATAAGTAAAACAAAATAATCTCCATATGTTTATTATCGCATATGCACAAACAATTCTATTAAAATTCTGACATTCTTTTGGGCCGATCAGTATTCAATAAGTTGTATATATATATATCTTTTTATATTTAAAAACAAAATAATTTTCAAAGAAAGTTCATTTTGGTGAGATGTTGTTTCAATGAAAATAGCTATATATATATATAACAATTATTTGAATTAAAAATTATATCCTTAATTGGATCTATGTCCAATTTTGACCTTGTGGGTTTAAATTTAAAAATTTGAAATACAGTAAAATCCAATTTTATAATCTATTTGGACTACCTTTAAACTTGTTGGCCCATAAATTCCTTTGAAAAATGGGTTCTTTAAAGTTGAGTTTGCTTGAGACATAATAAAATAAAGTTGTAAAACTGAAAATTTGGTATTAGAAAATTTTCACTTAATTTCTTTGTAAAATACTGGGAGAAAATGGGTGGTAAATTGATTTTTGGACTTAAAATGTAACATCATAAAATTCAGAGTTTGAATTTTCAATTTTTGTTCTCTCATATAATACTGGAAGGAATTTTAATTAGATTTTAAATTTATTATAAATCAACATATTTCACATAGGATTGAATGGTTTGGTGGTGTAAAACTTATTTTTTTAGGAATTGGGAGTGTTTGGGATCAAATCACATTGGATACATGAATGAGGGATTATTTGTGGAATTTTAGAGTATTAGGCTGGCTTGTATGATGTTTGGGTTGGCTTGTGTATGCGGGATATGTAAGTGATGGGTTGGCTTGTGAAATGTTGGATTGGCTTATTGTAGAGTTTGTGAGAGGTGGGTTGACTTGTGTAAATGTTGGGTTGGCTTATGATGATAGAAATAAAGGATGGGTCACCTTGTGCAAGAGATTGATACGACTTGTATAAAATTCTAGGGGAGTAGGTCGCCTTGTGCAACCAGGAGGATGACCCAAAGGAGTGTGTAGGCCAAGATTCTGAAACTTTGAGTTGTTGGGTCATCTTGTACCAAGCGTTTGGTCGACCGAAGGCATGAAAAGTGAAGGATAGGATTCGTTGTACAAGTATTGGGTCACCCTATGGTCTATGGTGAGGTGCCTTGTGAGTGTGAAGGGTGGGAAGTCTAAGTTTTGGTGTTGTTGGGTCACCTTACACAAGTGTTTGGGTCACCTTGGTAGTTTGAATAGCAAAGGATTATGAGGCAATGCAATCTTGGGTCACCCAAACCCTTTGCTTGGGTCAACCCAAGGCATTAGAATCTTGAATTTTGGGTCGTCTTGCCCAATATTGGGTCACCCTATCGATGTTAAATTTGAACCTACGTGTCCGCTTATTTGAAACCAAGTCATCTTGCCTATGTAAATTTTGAACTTATGGGTCACCTTACCTATAGTGTTGGTTGTCTTGCCATGTTGACCCCAAATGTTTTAAGAGTACAAAATGATCAAAAATGATATCCAACCAGAACTCAAACCCTTGAATCACTAAGGGCAAAATGGTAATTGATTATTTCATAATAGGCTTGAATAAAGCCTAAATTTATTTATTCTCTCTTGTTCATCCCACTCCCTCGACTCTATTCTCCCTCTATGCATTCTCTCCCTTCTTCACTTATCTCTTTTCACTTCACTCTCTTAAAAATCAATAACTCTCCTACAAATCAACCCATAAAGCTTTCAAAATACTCAATCAAACTCTTGGAAAGGAGGATTTAAGAAAAATCTAGGGTTTGCTTGAAGGGGAGAAAAGTTAGAGTTTTTGAAATCTTACACTCCAAGCTCAATCCAACGATGAAATAGAGATAATTTCTCCTCCCTAAACATGTGTTTAAGTTTTTCATTAGAAGATTGAACTTTGCTGTTAAGATTTGAAGGGATTAAATTTGGAGAATTTAACATAGGGTTTGGGGATATTGTGAAATTGGGGGAAATTCACATAAAGATAACTTATTGATGAAAGTGACATGCATTTAGAGAACATAGAGGCACTATTGATGGATTGATGGATTTAGGATTCCTATAAACTTAGGAAAAATTGGATTACCTAAACCCTATAAGTAATTTTAAATAGAATTGGTATTGATTATTATAGATCAAGGCAATTGGAACCTATAGGGAACTAGACATTAAATTGGTTGTGAATTGGGAGTGATGAATGGATGGATCGTTGTGCCTTTAAATAAAAATAATTATTTTAAATTCTTTTATAAATAATTTTGAATGATTTTATATGTTTTGTCTAAATTTTTATAATTGTGGGATGTCTAAAATGAAGATTTAAATTACGTATGCATCTATTGTACTTACAAATGAGAATGTGCCATATATTCTTAGATATTTAATTCATGATTGCTATTGTATGGTTTGATAACCGTTTGTTGAAATCATGATACATTGAATGAAATTTGAATGATTGTTAAAGAATGGTGCTTGTGATGTAAATAGGTATAATTATTCCATCTATGGAGCAATCCAACTGGGTGACGTGGTTGGGTTTATTGGTGAGAAAGATAGATGCGGTCTTCCACTACCCACGTCGTACTATATCTGGTTGCACCCCGATGAGATATGAGTCAACGTCAAGAAAGGGAGTGGAAGTGTTGTGAATGAATAGATTTAAATTCCCTTGTCGGGTTTCCACCCAAGTTTGGCCAAATTTTGGGCAGAAGTGGTTTTTTTAGAGAGGCCCCATGATTTTTAGAAAACATGAAATTGTAGATACATTTCTTTTAATTATTAAGATAGTTTGAAATTATTTTATATCTGATGAGTTGTTTGAAATATTTGTTTTGACATACCCATACTCACCTCTCATTTATTGTCACAACCATCCATTGCACTCCACTCAGTATTTGTATACTCACTTCTCCCCACTTTGATTTTTACAGAGAAAGGTTAATTGAGACTTGTGGATGCTTAAGGTGATTTGAAGAAATTTGTTTTGTCGGACTTCTACGGCTAATAGATCTCTTTGATTTGAGGTATTAGTAGACCCCAGTATAGACAAACCTTGTAATTATTTTGCAAACTCATTTTGTTACTTTGTCTATATGGATTTGAAATTGATTATGATTTGTACTCATAAAAATGAGGACATTTGTTTTTATTTCCTTGGATTTTCTTTGGAAATTATTTCTTTTGGTGAAAATTTGGTATGGATCCCTTAAGTAGGGACTTATTTTACAACTTATGGATTTGTGGATTTGAATTTGAATGGCCGGGTTGGCCCGATGCATGCATATTCTGAGCAGAGATGGACTGAGATAGTCCTTGATTGTGAAACAAATGCCTAGTGGTACCTTGGTGTACGGGTGGAGTTTACTCGTATTTCAAGATAAAGCAGCGATTGTCGAGTGCTCGATCCAAAGGTCGGGGTATGACAAAAGTCTTATAATAGCCATATCATGTTATACATAGAGCAATAGTGTCTAGTTTGTTTCACATTAAAAAATATATATATATATTTTTATCCATAAAACAACATAGTCTTATTATACCTAAAAGTGCTTATAGTTGACTTAATATTGTAAAATTCAACTACTAGCCAACCATAAATTATTTGGATAAAGAATTTCAATTTTAAGTAAATATTTATGGATTCAAACTTGTTAGAATGATAGATTACTTAAAACAAAAAATGAAACCGCAAATTAAGGGAAGCAATCCCAATATTTCAGCCACTAAATCGATTTTCATAACTGATTCCATAATGATAAATTGTTGCTTGGAGTTGTGTGATTATCCTTCAAGATCTACATGTTTTCCCCAATAGAACCCTCTAATTCTCTCTCAGTTTTCTTCACTACAAAAAAATGGTCTTTAGTGAAAAAAAATTAAAAATCGTTACTAAAATTAGATCACAAAAAGTACCCTTCGGTGACAAAAATGAAAGTCAAAAATATTGATCACCGTTAAGTTTAGTCACAATAATGAAAAAGTGGTTACTAAAAGGTTCTCAGGTCATATTTAATGACGACTTCTTTGGTCAATAAATGTGTATAACTATGGTCAAATGAATTTGTGATCACTAAATTTGTCTGGAGACTTTTTTTGATCATTGAACTTGTGGTCAATAAATATGTTCGTTGACTTTTAGTGACAATCGTAGTCATAACTAAATGCGTATGATTGTCTTCATTAAAAGGGTTGTGGTAATCTTCCCATATTGGATGGAAAAACAAAATTTTTGCTATATATAACTATCCTTGAAACCACTTTAATTGGACAGTCCAGAGACCAGCCCAACTGCACTGTTAGCCCCCACCCGGATCAGCTGACTCCTACCAGTTCTCGTGTGTCTATCAGCTTTGATGGTGGTTCCATTGGTTCAGGCTGTTGACGCTAGTTCTGCTTGTTCAAGCTAGTGGGATCTCCAGTTCAGGCAGCCGTTGGCAGGACCAATGGTTTTAACGGGTGCCGAATGGTTCTCATCGGTCGGAGTGTTCCTACCAATTCCGGCGTAATCATCGGTCCACTTTTAGTAACTATTTTTTTTGTTATCAAATTTCGTCACTAAAAGTGTTGAACGAGTTACTTTTGATGACTATTTAGACTTTTTAGTGATCACCTTGATGACAACTTTTTTTGTAACTAACCTGGTGATGAAAAAGTTTTGGTCATTAAACATAACCATTTAACGATTTTTTGCACTCTGTCACTAATGACCTTTAGTGATGGAGTATTACTGACCATTGAGTGACGACATTTTTATATTCACTAAAGTGCTTTAATGATCACAATTCGATCATTAGTGACCAAAACGCCTCTATCACTAAATGTCCTTTTTTTTGTAGTTGCTCTCTGGATGATGGAAATTATGTGAATCACTCGGTATTCCTATCTTAATCCATCACAAAGATATGAGTAGATCAATTTTAAATAAACATATTAGTAGATCACTTTTAAATAAACATAAAATTTAAATGATAACTCAAATACATAATTACTTTACATATTTATTGGTATCCCTAGTTGGTATCCCTATTACTCAAGATGTAATCAAATTCCACGAAGAAAACATAGTTGTGAGAGGAAAAATCAAATTTGGTTCAGTCACCTCATAGATTTTGGGTGGGTGCAGAGCATGATATCATTGTCTATTTGAACTTTCTTTGATAAAATCAATTATTTATTAATGAAAACCATTAAATGCCGATTGAATAGCCACAAACATCATCAATAGAAAAGAAATCCCCACCATCAAAAGTGATATTTTTATGTTGGCTTATAGTCAGTTCTTTGTAGATGCATCTCTTTTTGTTTGTAGATATTTTGGGTGGGTGCAGAGGATGATATTTTTGTTTGTAGATGCATCTAAAACATTTTCCCGCCCTTCTGGTGGAGAGAATAGGGACTCCATCAGGTTAGACCTCTATAGCTTGCCCATTGGCACCCTTATCGGTAGAAGCCAAATTAACTTATGATCTAATAATACAAAAACATCTTTATTGAACATCGTTACATAATATTGCTCGAATTTATTGAAGATTGATCCAAGTAAAAAGCACGGCAAATTGAAACTAGAATCAGAACACTCACATCGCTCTGAGAAGGAAGCTAAAACTTCAAGCCAGAGCCACTTAGCTTTTCTTCTATGATCCTGTCAAGACGGTTTGCCATATCACCAGTAAGATGATTCTTCCAATCTCCAATCTTGCCTTTCCTGAAAAATATTTTGGCAGGATATTCAGCATCAACTGTCACACCTCGAAGTTTTCCACTCTTATTAACCTCCAAATTGCTAAGTTTCTCAAAGCTACAAAACTCTATAATATTTTCCACACAGCAGTCTGCCTTTTCCTTCATTGAAAATGGATAACCCATAAAGTCAGCCAATTTTTTCACATAATATGAAGGGTCTCTCTTTATGTCTTCATATTTCAAGAACAATATTTTGTCAGGCCTTTCAAGGCTTGCTTTCCAGTATTCCAAAAAATGGTCCCAAAAAGGACCAAACAGTGCTATTCCTTGGCAAAACAAGCCAAATGCCTTCTCCAAGGAAATGATCGGTTCTTTGTTATTACCCATGAAAGAGTTCACATGATACCACCATGACACGAAAGCATCCTTTGGATCCCGGCACATGTACACAATCTTGCAATCCGAAGATATTATTGAATCCAGCAGTGACGAATATGGTATGTGTGTGGATGTCAGTGGAAATTCTCTACTTGCGTTAATTCCTTGGGCTTGCTCAAATTCTATGTAGGAAACACAAGTGCTTGGCGGGGCGGTGAGTAGAGGGTGAGATGAGAAATCAAATTTGGTTCGGGTCATGATGGAAAAGGCCAAGGCCTTAAGCCAATTTGTGCCGGATTTTGGAAAGGTGCATAAGATGACATCTTTGTCAAGAGGTTTGAAGCGTTGTTTGGCTGAAATGACCGCTTTAAGGTACTCAGGTGTGTACCAAAACCTCTGGTACTTGTAAAAATTTGACGGCAAATTCCAGGATTCCCCAACAGGAAGTGTTGTGATTATGTCGCCGTAGTCTGGTTGGCTTTCCCCTGCTGTTTACTTGTAATAATGGACTGACTCTGCTGAGAATTGGCGGACTCCATTGACTCTACAAGACTTTACTTCTTTGCTAGCTGGTTTCACTTTTTTATATATAGCGAGTATTGCCCCTCATTATTTCTGTCGGAATTTATCGTTTCACATGATTGGCGAAAACATTCAAAATAAATTTTGAAAAACAAAATAGAATCGGGTATAAGGTAAATATCTCAACGTGTAGGATCTCTCAAAAAATCATCGAACCGTACGTCTCTCGAACAGATCTCACGATGGGGACGGTGATCATGATATTAATCGAATCACCACCACAATGTCACGACGCCGCAACCCTCAGTCCAGCGATCTGAATGACACGAAAAATTCATTACTCTGAATTTTCCTTAAGCCCTCAATCTATCTCTCAAACAACTCACTTTATTATTTCAATGGCCGACTCATCCTCATTGAGAAAAAACCAGAATTTGAGAGAGATCATTTTCTTTATCAAAATGTTTGTACGTTATAAAGAGGATCAAGGGAGATATTTATGGGAATTATGGGTAAGTGGAAGTTATCCCACTAACCCCATGCAATTCCCAGAAATGCCCCTCATGGACATCCTTAAATAATATCTCCAACTTGCACGTGAGAGCATTTTACGTCCGTCGCTAGATCACAACTCATGCGATCTATTTCATCACCCTACTGGACTTTCATACAAGATTGGACGTCGTGCAACCGGCGAGTACATCTGTAAGCAAAGACTTCTTGATGCACCTGTTAGGTTGATCGAGAAGTCATCGTTAGTATCAAAAAGAACTCGCTGCACCCCAGATCCAAGACTATTTACATCCATCGAGCTACTTTCTTCAATGAAAGTGATTTTCATTAAATGCTCGATTGTGTATCCAATATTATGCTTACATCCCAACATGGACAGATATAATAGGCTAGCCGGTGAATACAACACAATGAAGTAATGTCAATTGGTCTTCTTTTTCCCAAACTCGAATCTATTAGTCTCAATTTAGCTGCTTTCCTAAACTTATCTCTCAGACCTCAATTTATCTTTCAGGCCATCGATAAACAAACTAAAGTAGCAATACTGAGCCAAGATTTCTAGAAACAGCCGAAAGTGATAAAGGTACAAGAGATCCCACCCAATGGATTTCGGGTCTCACATAATTGGAACGAGAATCTAAATTATATCAATGTCTCAAATAATGCTCCCACTATCCTTGGTCGACATATCACACGCGGTATGAAATGCGTTTCACAGTGTTATTCCCTCATCTCTCAAAGGACATATGTCAGATTTCTCTAATACTGTGTAGGTATGGGACTAAATCTACACATAAGACTTTACCCAGAAATCTCAGAAAGAGTATCTTAGAGACAATATCACTAGTCACAGGTGATATCTAATATCTCAAATTTGACTATTTATAGACAACATGGATGTGGATACGTCCATGTCGGTCATATCGCATGTGACCTCATCCTGAACACGTATCAGGACGACTTCTATTCTAGTAGGCCCACTTTCAAAATCTCTTACAACTAGAAACCGTCCCATCTCCGTTCACTCAGAGTTGGAGGTGGTCACTCGTGTGAGAGAGTCGACCACGCCTGCTTGACATATTATTTATCACTATCAATTATGTAATATATGATAATAAAATAGTGCAATAAATAAACTCATGACTCAATCATGTACATATGTTATATATATAACACAATAAGTATCATTACAAGATGAGAAATGTCAATATATACACAAACTCAATGATTCCTATATCTCACACAGGAATCTCTCCTAATAGGTTTAATGAAGGAATCAGCCAACATACTGTACAGTAGTGTACTTAATTTGTCACTTCACCATTCTCGATGATATCTCTCATAACGTGGTATTAGGTATCAATATATTTGGTCTTACTTATACTTAAGGTCTCAGGTGTGATCAAGGGCGGCCTGATTTTCTCAATAAATCATCACTGACCTCTCACTATCCACCTCAATCCCTAAGTCATCTGAAAATCTCTGGAGCCAAATACTCTCTTGAACTGCCACTGAACATCCCACGAGCCCAGTCTCTATCGTAAATAGAGATATACAGGTTTGCTTCTCGCTACTCCAAAACAGCAAAACCTGATATCGATTTGCATACATTCAGATCACCAATCTAGTTGGTATCTGAATACCCAACAAGATGCAAATCACCTCTTTCATAACACAAGGAGAGGTCCGCAGTTCTCTTAAGATATCTCAGAATCCTTTCACTACTCTCCAGTGATCTCTTCTAGGATTCGATCGATACCTAATTACCATACTGACTACAATGCAAACGTTTGATCGTGTAAGTAACACTACGTAAATCAAACTACTCAGTGCACTGGAATAAGGGATTCTACTCATTTCCCTTACCCTTTTTTGAGTTTTATGGCATATATCAAGAATTAGGTTTTAATCTTTTAGCGATAAGAGTATCTTTAGGGTCGTAGTCGATCTTCTCGAAGCGCTCGAAAACTCCCTTCATGTTGGACTCTTGTGAAAAAGTAAACACCTGTCTCGAACGATCTCTCTGGATTTTAATTTTGAGGAAGAACTGAGTCTCACCCATGTCCTTCATATCAAGACTCGACAATGTCCACGTCATCATGGTTATCAGATACACTCTGTTGTTCCTAATCAACAGAATGTCATTCACGCACAAGGACATGATCGTAAAAGAGTCATGAGAACGTCTAAGGTATACGCGATGATCTTCCTCGATCATCACGAAACCGCAAGATATCACCTCCTCGTGAAATCTCAAGCGTCACTGCCTGGATTGATAATTAAAGTCGCATGTTAACTTCTGAAGTCAATAGACCTTATCATCCTGATCTATAGGAATAAAGCCAGATAGTTGTTCCTTGTGGATCTCCTCATCCAAACACTCACTCAAGAGGACAGTCTCTACGTCCATCTAAAGTCTCTCCAAATTCATGTCATGTCGATAATAATCGCTAAAAGTAAACGGATCGAGGTAATCTCACCCTTAGTCTGAGTAACCCCTGGTTATCAGACGGGCCTTATATCTCTCAACCGATCCGTTGACCTTTCTCTTGACTTGAGAACCTACTTGTTCTCAACGGCCTTATTACCCTCAGGTAAATCAACTAGATCCCAGATTCCATTTATTTTCATCAACTCCTCTCACCCATGGCCTTTAATCAATGGTCCTCCACAGAACCCTCAAGAACCTCTAGGATAGTTAAAGGTTTATCGTAATCCTCAATAGTCACATTGAGAGCCTCTCCCTCAATTGGAAAGCGACGATTAGGTACGCGTCCTCAACTACTCTTAAGAGGAGGGGAAACCTTTTTACCTCTAGATAGATTGCTCCCACTAGAACTTAGATCCGTAATGGATTCTTAAGTCCTACCGCTGGGATCAACCAACCACTAGGCTCATCCATTTCAGAAGAGGCAAAGTCCCAATTGATTTCACCTCTAATAGGGAAATCATTTTCAAATAACTCGGTATCATGAGACTCAATCTCAATGAGAGTATCATCTGTATACTCACCTAGAACACATTCCCCTTGGAGTGTTCTGAGTATCTCATAGAGATATATCTCATTCTCACAGGCCTAACTCGCCGTGTAAATACGAGAAATAGTGAATATACGTGGCATAACCCCATAATCTCAAACGGCTAAGGTCAAGCTGTCTCCCTGTCCAAAACTCATATGGAGTACTGACTACGGATTTCAATAGAACACGATTTAGGATGTACGCTGCAGCCAATAATGCATCTCCCAAATGGGAAATAAGTAAATTGGCTTATGCCATCATCAACCTCACAATCTCAAACAAAGTCTTATTCCTCTCTCGCAGCTACTCTACTCCACTGAGTAGTAAGCAATAGTCAGTTTCTCATAATGCCCTTCCTAAAATAGAGCTCTTCAAACAAATACTCGTACTTTTGTTCCGTTTTGAGAATCTCTACTCTCAAGTCTAACTGATCCTCAACCTCGCTAATAAATCTTCTAAAGCACCTCAATGCCTCAGATTTATGCGAAATCAAATAAACGTAACTGAAACTCGTGTAATTGTCTATGAGCGTAATATAATATACCCAACTCCATTTCGTGTTCATAAGGCCATAGATGTAGGAGTAAATCGACTACAATGGAGTCCCAGCTCTTATTGTAATATTAAATAGTTTTCTTGTAACATTTCCATCTAGGCAAAACTGGTTAGCAGGTCGTATAGACCACTCACCGCTAACCGATTCATTATCTCTCACGCTAGGAGAAAAATAAGAAATACCATTTAAAAGAATCACTTCCAGTACATATAGTCCCTCATGGAACGAAACAGAACCAATCATAGAATTGTCGTAATTAATGGAAACTATAAAATTTTTAAATTAACATAGCATATCCTAGACTGAGATTAAACTTTCGTCAAATATCGGAAGCGTAAATGATGTACAGAGTTTAGCAACTTTGTAATTTCAACTTGCAAGTGCAATTTCCTTTAATGTCAACAAAATGTTCCATTCCCCACATAAATCCTCCTACTTGAGGACTCACTCGGCGGAACTCTATATACGCGTTCTTGTCTCGAGCCACGAAATTTTACAATCCACGAAGGAGAGAAAACAATGAGTATCTCAAACCACGTAAAGAAGGAAGAGATAATTTCCACTTGTCGCATTTACAAATAAAATGACCAAGTCTACTACAGATGTAACACTACACCTTGGTCATATCCAACTATTTCTTTCTGTGTATTATTACATTGTTATCGGTTTTCTCGAATGGTTTCTTCTTACCTGAACCTCGAGTCCCACAGGAGTCCTTGCTCGACTCCACTACATAAGTATGACCCGAGTATGGCCTACTCGCCTCTAGATGCTCCTACTCGACCTCATTTTACCTATTCACATTATTGAAAGTACGAATACTTTCGTTGTATGTGAAATAGACTTTCATGATTTCTCAAGAATCAGGTAAAGAACTAGATCGCATTCAGCACTAGAAAACATATCTGAAATAGGCTCAGTCACATTCTCTAACTCGATGATCATACTCGGCATTTTTATCAAATATTGCATCATCGTATGATCAACCATTTTCTTATAAGTTATTACACTTATAAGTCAATATCCTCGTCTCAGGATCTGTAAGAGCACCATAATGCTATTTATAGGGTGATCCAAATAGATAAAACTGTAGGATATTGCTTATAGACTGAGATCACATTATCGTGCGTGCTACTTAGGAGAATTTCCCTAACTCGACCATTATTCCTCTTCTATGCACTTAATGTCTCCTAATCCCGTCTATTTGAGGTGTGATACCCTCCCCAGAGTCCACCATCTCATACCTCAGAAATTTAATTAAATCTTGTCCCTCGAGAATAAACTGAATCTACCGATGAAAAATCTCGTAATTATCACCATTCAATTTTATCCCCTTTGTAGAGATCTAATACGACAATTTTAGAAACAGTCATAGAGATTATTGTGACTTGTGATGCTTATTCTCACGATTTTGTGCACCCTACGAATCAAGAAAACTCAAATGATTCGAATATAGACCCAAAGACGAGCGTATGAATCAACAGACACCATATACCACAATCCGTGATTGCATCTCACCATTCGGAATAAAATTTGATATACAAAAGCCTACAAAAAGTCACTTTTATGGATTTAAGACCCTAAAAAATTGGAAAAATTCTAAATACAGATGACCTGACGCGTCGCCGATGGTCCCACGCATTGGGGACAGCTTCTGGTGCATGCCAGACGTGCAGCCCGTTTGGCACGCCCTTGCACGGGTGCGACCTGCGTGTAGGGGTCGGTTTCAGACCCGGGTGCGGGTTGGAACCCGAAACCTAGTCTGGATCCGGGGAACAGGTTGGGGCGGGGGTTAGGGACACGTGTCCAGGTCGAAACCGACCCAGACAACCCCAGACCGGTTCACGCGCCATACGTGCGCATGAACCTCACTCACCCTGTTCCTTGCGCTACACGAGCCTGGGAGTTGGGCTTTGTCTTCTTTGCCCGACTCCTCTGCAACCGGGTTTTCCGACCCGATGTCCAAAAACTCATTTCTGACTTGATTTTACAGCGTATTTTGACTGAAAAATTTAATTCAAATCTCTTTCAATCATCCTAACTCAATTTTATGAAAGATTAATATTTGAACCGGTCGAATCAAGAACCCAAAGTCACGGCCCTCTACGGCCAATTTCGGAAAAATCAATTTTCGGCGACAACAAGTCACAAAATACATATCAAAATACATATCGGCACACGTAAAACACAAATCAACCCATTATTTGGATCAAAATGTCCTTATTCTCGACAAATCTAAAATCTAAAAATCCGATCAATATTTGGGCTGAAAACTTTAATTTTGGTTTTCATGGCCCTATTGTGCTTAAAAAATTCCGAAAAAATTATATTCATAATGTACGTGTTATGGGTAATCTCATGGTATAATCGGATTCATGAAACTCATCCATGATTCGAACCCTAAATTTAATACCATACATTTTTTATACCCGAAAATAATCCAAAAAATTATTTTTAATAATCCAACAAAAAACTCTGATACCAATGTTAGAATTTATCGTTTCACATGCGCGGCGGAAGCATTCAAAATAATTTTCGAAAAACAAAATATAATCAGGTATAGGGTAAATACCTCAACGTGTAGGATCTCTCAAAAAGTCATCGGACCGTGCATCCCTCGAACGGATCTTGTGGTCAGGATAATGATCACGATATTAATCGAATCACCATCGCAATGTCACAATGCCGTAACCCTCAGTCCGACGATCTGAATGACATGAAAAATTCTTTATTCAGAATTTTTTTCAAACCCTCAATCTATCAATCAAGCAACTCACTTTGTTGCTTCAATTGTCGACTCATCCTCGTTAAGAAAAAACTAAAATTTGAGAGAAATTATTTTTTTTATCAAAATATTTATATATTATAGAGAAGATTAAAAGAGATATTTATGAAAATTATGGATAAGTAAGAATTATCTCACAAATACCATACGAATCTCAAAAATACCCCTCACGGCCATCCTTAAATAACAGTTTCCAATATTTTATGCGGCTCTAGACATTGCTCTGCCATGTCAGGATGAACAGCTAGTATTCAGAAGGAAATTACATAAAATAATAATTTATGTTCGAAATCCTATTAATCTCGTGAGATGTTTTGGACAAACCGACAATATGTCCCATCAGAGAAATTATTGCACTTAATTCAGGGCTTTATTCGGGCCAATAATACGTGACGACAGGAATGCGTGCCAAAGCTTTTAGGTAATCAGGAAGTGTTGTGATTACATCGTCGTAGTCTGGTTGGTGCTTGCTGGACTCATCTTTCACCTGCTGTTTACTTGTAATAATGGACTGACTCTGCTGAGAATTGGCGGACTCCATTGATTCTACAAGATCTTTCTTCTTTGCTGGTTTCACTTTTTAATATACAGCGAGTATTCAACTTGCCCTTCATTGTTTCCAATATCTTATGCGGCTCTGGTGATTGCTCTGCCATGTCAGGATAAACAGCTAGTATTCAGAAGGAAATTACATAAAATAATAATTTATGTTCGAAATCCTATTAATATCGTGAGATGTTTTGGACAAACCGACAATATGTCCCATCAGAGAAATAATTGCACTTTATATCAGGGCTTTATTCGGGCCAATAATATGTGACGACAGGAATGCGTGGCCTTTGAATGAGGGGACTCTGCAGCAGGGCTCAGAGATAATGGTGTTGCAAAGCTCAAATCGTACATTCGTCAGATTAAATGAAAAATTTGCACAGTGGAATAAATATATTTCAAAAATTATTAATAAATTAAATTCTTTTAATTTATTTAATCAACAAATAATTTTACAAAATTTACTAAACTCATACTGTATATACATATTTATTACACATAGATATATATAATAAAACTTGCAAGAACATAAAGGGTTTATTAAATTTTTACCAAAAAATCACAGACAAAACTCCCACAAACAATTCTAGTCCATCCATTGGGATTATGAATTTGTTGAGTGACTGCAAAAACTATCTTACAATTGTGATCCAAAATTTAATATAGATTCAGATGCCAAAGCTAATCATCTCAAATCCGTAAGATAAATAACTTGAATACTTTCTTGTAATCGAATAAGAAATAAGATTTGTTTTTAACTCATTCGCTCTTTTGATTTTTCTTGAAAACATAGAAGATATATTTCTCTCTTTTAGGGGTATTAGGTACAGATTTCAAGCTCTTTTGACTATTTGAAAATTTAAACAGCCAGAAATGGTGTTTGGTAATCTATCTAACAAGTGATAAAATATTCAAAAGCTCTCTGCCAATATTAGTTTTTGACTTTTCAAAAACTGTTTTTCATTATTTTTTTAACTCTTTTACCCTTTAATAATAATAAGACTAAATTTTTCCATCTCTCTCTATCATTTTGAAATAATAATAATAATAATAATAATAATAATAATGGGACATCAAACTATTTGGACGTAGTTTGAAACTCATATCTTGTTATTCATATGTTTGTTAGTTTATGACCAAAAATTCAAAAGTAAAATCTATGTAATTCACAATTAATTTCATTAAAAATAATAAAAATATTAGAAAATTTCCTGTTTAACGTAGTTGATCCTAAAGTTAACTTTGTAATCAAAATTAGTTATGACTATATTAATTTTTTCTATGGAAAATATTTGGATATTTGTTTAAATTCCGGAGTTTTGAATTGATATTTTTTGTATTTTTAGAATTTATTTTTACAATTTAGTATTTAAAGTTCAATGAGTAAATGAATATCAAAATATACTTAAAAGTTGATTTCCCATAAACTTGGACAAAAAGTAATAGTCCGATAAAGCATATTCATATATACCACCATTTTTTTTTTTTTTTTATCTTATATCACTAGTTAGATATGAAAACGAACAAAAAAATAAAAAAAAATAACCTTGATTAATATTAAACCTACTCAAATAAATGTATTATGTGAGCAAATTGCTATTAGTTTGACGAGAGCAAAAGATAATTGTAGTAAATAGTTTTTTTTTTAATTTATTTAATTTTTTTATGAGATAAAAATTTTTAAATGAAAAGAATAAGTTTTTTATGTAAATATTAATTATTTTGTAAAAATGATAGAATAACCATATGTCATAATAAGAATTTAAATTGTTCAAATATATAATTAATAATCATAAGATAAATAATATAAAAAATAAAAATTATAATTAAACAAGTAAATAATTTAATAAATATGAAAAAACAATAAAATATAAAAAATATAAAATTTTTTAATACAAATAATTAATTAATTTAATATGTTAAAATATTAAGAAAATGAGAAATATTAGTGGGGAGAAGTTATTTCGCGTGGTATATAAGATGTTGAATTAGAAAATCACGGACAACCTAGAGGAGCATAACGGAGTTAACATCATGGAGTTGATGCAATCAACGTGGGGACATGGTATCTTCAAAATAAAATAATTGTCATGGAGCCCAACACGCTTATGAGTGGGAAAGAGTAGAACTGTTATGCGAATCGAGTCGAATTTGAGTCGTTTGCATACCACTCGATCAAAGGCTCAACTCGATTTAATTTTGACTAAATTCGAGTCGAGTTTGAGGGGTTCCAGTATACATTCGAGTCGAGTTCGAATAATAGAATTTTAAATTTGAAAACTCATTGAATTGCTCATTAACATATATTAATGTATATTATATATATATCCATATATTATTATAATATAAAAAATTAAATTATATAGAATATATTAATATGTTATATAAATATTCATATCTATAAACGAGTCAAGTTTTCAAGTTTTTGAATTGATCTCGAACTCATTAAATTATAAACAAATCAAATTAGAGTCATATTATTATTACTCATCAAGTTCTAATACCATTAAAAAATTCAAGTTTGATTTGAACATAGGGTTACTCTAGATCGACTCGAATCAAGTACACCCCTAGGACATAGGGAACGTGGCCTTTGCATGATTCACAGGGACAAGAAACGCACATATAAGAGACGAAATACATGAATGGGACTATGATACTGGAAATAGAAATCACAACATTGTTGTTGTTGTTATTGTTGTTGTGGTTATTGTATAACACCATCTATTCTCATGAAATATGTATATAATGGATATTGATAGTGGTGATCACAAGGATCTTTAGGTTAGTTAATATTCAAAAATATAGAGTATTAAAATAAATTATTGATGTCCTAATTTTAAAAATACTTCAATTTTTATTTATAATGTTTTCATATTTTTATATCAGTATTTAATGAATGCCCAATTTGTTATCATTGTTTAATGAAAGAAATAAATTATCATATTTTTCATATTTTATGTCACTTTTCATACTCAATTTTTGTTATGCAAGCAAAAAACATCTATTCTCTTTGCCGGAAAGGATTAAAATTCTTTCTCTATACGCATTATCAATGGCAAGTTGTATTGAAGAAATAATTTTGGGCAAAAAAAAGGATATTGTGTGGAAAAAATTTTATAGAATTTATATATTAATTGAGTTTTAGAAACCATCACTTGAAAAAAAAAGTAATAAGTGAATATAATTCAAAGTAGCATTATCATTTGCACTCATCTGTGCCTATGCAAGTTTTGATTAGATTTTGCAAGATTATGTACAATGTTGGAAACAAGTTTTTTCTAATGGATCATTAACACTTCATGCTTTCGAATCTCATCTACAATGATACTTAGACCAAAATCTGTGATCAAGTTGATGAAAGGCCAATCCAAGTTAGTCAACCCCAAAGAAAAAATATATGTGGGCCTAAAGGGGGTGCATATTATGCCAAGGGCCTCTTTTCATCTCAAGAGCACTTCGTTGCACAGCCTACAGATAGAGTCATAAACAGAGCCTCAAAATGCAGCACCACATGGCTTAAGGCCTTGATTTTCACCATTGTGACTCGCTTTCAATTCAATAGTTCAAATAGCACTTTAGTCACAAAATTATAACATGGCTGCATGCCCTTCTTGGAGGTCAGATCCCTTCGGTCTCCAGGCACTCAATGCCCAACCCTTTCGCTTTTCGTTACTCATATCTCTTTTGATTGCCAAAATCAATTCTATCTTCTTCTTTTAAGATCGTCTATATATTAGGGAACTGCAGGACGTATTTGGGTCCCTATGGTATTTCATTCAAAACCATGCATGCAAAGACAAGGTATCTCTTGAATTGGAAGAGGAGTTTGAGCTTTTCTGCTAGCGTGTTTCTTTTTTCGAACCCTATTGGGACCATGTTTTGAGCCATTGGAGAGCAAGCATGGAGTCTCCTCAAAGAATTCTATTCTTGAAATATGAAGAGCTAAAAAGAGACTTTATTGTACGTAAAGGAACTCGCCAAATTCATAGGCTATCCTTTTTCTTCAAATAAAGAAAAGGAAGGTGTCATCAAGGAAATCATAAACTTTTGTAGTTTTGAGAGTATAAGCAAATATGAAGTGAATAAGTTTGGAAAACTTGCTTTGTGTGGCTCCTGTAAGATGGTGAACAGCTATGTATTGTATAGGAAATTAGAGATTGGTGATTGAAAAACCATTTGACACAAAAAAATGGTAGAGTGCATTGACTAGATAACCGAGCAAAAGCTTAGACAACATGGGTTCAAATTTGGTGTTACAAAAGAGAATTCAAAGGAAATTATTTAACAAAACTCTAATTTGATGAAATCTATCACCAATATTTAGATATACCTTAGATATCATGTTAAATCCTTAAGAAATGTCATACAAATCAAATAAAGCATATCTAAATCCATAATGACCAACTGATATTGAAAGCTGTGTGGTTGGCCTTCCAGATCTACACGTTTTTCCTAGAGAACCTTTAACTCTTTCTCAATTTTCTCTCTTGATTATGCTATGTTAAAGAGAATGGAAGCTGCAAGTGATCTAGGGACCGTTATCACTATATATAGATAATTTTGTATATTGGTATTTCTATCTTAACTCATCACAAATATAGGAATTACCCCTTATATCTTTGCATATTGAAGGACCATATCTTATCAGATACTTTAAAATCCAACTTATCTAAAACTTTAGTAAATCACTTTTAAATGGACTCAAATTTTCAATGAAAATCCAAATACATAGTTATTTTACATATTGGCTCAACATTGGATTAAAAAATCTAACAATTTTCCATTTGGGTTATATGTATACTTGTATAATTATGTATAGCTGTATAAGTTCAACTTTACTGTTAATATTGAAATGTATCTATAATTAATCCCATCTATTAATCATATTAACATAAAATCAAAAGTGAACTTTGTTACATCCATTGTAACTCAACCCATTAATGGTCACATATGCTAATACAACTGAATGATATGGATCATGATGTGATATGTAGCATGGAAATTACATACCATATGATCTTTAACATGATTATTCCAATTGATCCACATTAAACTTTAGTGAGATCAACTATAGTTAATATCAGAGTGTGATGAAAGTAGTCCTTATGTACAATTGAAAAAAATATGCCTATAAAAATGAGCATAAGAAAATATAAATTCTCACTAAAACTGAATATTCTCAAGCGACATGACACCCAAACGAGTAGTGTGTTCATGAAACACTTTGAATGACACTCCTTTAGTAAGCAAATCCATGAACATGGAGTTTCTATCAATAGATAACTATTCACTTTGAATCCTTTCTTTGATAACCAGGAGCTTGAAGCCTATATGCTTTGTCTTCGTCGAGCTATTGTTGTTATTGGAATATAAAACTTCTAACTTATTATCACAAAATACTTGAGTGGTCAATCAATTCCAACCACTACGCATAGCCCCATAACAAATTTCCACAACCACATTCCGTGATTGAATGCTTCATAACATGATATGAACATCTACCACTATGATAGAGGAGGTTATAAGAGACTGTTTAGCATAGAGACTATAAAAGGCTGCTTAGCACTCTTCTAAGAGATAGCACCCCATCAAGCAAGTAGATATATCCTCATGTAGATTTCATACTATCTTAGCATCCAAGAAAATCGGAGTCAATATATTCAATGATCTCTAAATTGATCTAACCTTTAATATGTGAGTATGCATTTTTTTTATTCTGTATAAATACCGCAAGATCCGTTTGGCCACTTTCTATTGGTCTATTTTGGAGTACTTAAGTACCTGCCCAACATCCCTTTAAGATAAGCAATATCCAAATATATACAAACCTAGGCACACATAACTCCCCACTACTGATGCATAAAGAATCTTCTACATTTTCCTTTGTTCAAGGTCATTCTTAGGGCATTGGTTGAGGCCAAATTTGTCTCTCTTAACCATAGGAGCATCACCTTTTTTTTATTGCATCAAGATTTGATTCTGGGATTACCAGATTGGGGGAGGGGTTGTGACTATTAAGCTATCCCCTTCGGGATGGTATCACCTGTTTTATAATCTTGCATGCCATATATTTGTAAATTCCTTTTAATATAAGCCTTTTGTGATAATTTGAGAATTTCTCGAGAGCGATCTCGATGAATCTAGATCTCTAATGCAAAAGAGATGTCACCAAAATCTTTCATCTTAAAATTCTTAACTAAAAAACCTTTCGGTTTCGTGCACTAGATCTATATTATTACACTACCAGAAAAACGAGTATCAGCGATGGAGTTTTCTGTTGCTGATACCCAAATTTTCGTCGCTGAAAGTCACCTCATTAATTTTAGCGAAGGATCAGCGATGGATTTTTTAGCGATGGAATTTTTCCGTCTCTAATCCGTCGCTAATTATCGACAGAATTTTTAGCGACGAAAAATTCCGTCACTAAATCCGTCGAAAAATTTTTGTCGATAATTCGTCGCTGAAGTGAGTAAGAGCAAACACAAATGTCTGAAGCCGCCTGCCCACCCGATCCGCTTGCGCCCCGTCCGGACCCCGGTTCGCCCACCTGCCCGCCTGTGCCTAAATGTGCTGAAAATATGCTCCCACCCGGGTTCGAACCCGGATGTGAGAGAGAGAACTTAAGAGTCTTAAATACCATGCCATCATTATATTTGTATTATTAGTTTATTTTTTTTATACTTCTACACTTTATTTGTAACTCTCAATATTAAAAATACAGTACCTTTATTTAATAAAAGTATAAAATTTTATTTAATAAAAACATAAAATTATATTTAAAAAACAAAAAATTATATCTAATAAAAATACAAAATATATTTAATAAAAATAAAAATTATATTTAATAAAAATAAAAAATTATATTTAATAAAAAAATAATATTATATTTAATAAAAAAAATTATATTTAATAAAAACACAAAATTATATTTAATAAAAATACAAGATTATATTTAATAAAAACAAAAAATTATATTTAATAAAAATACAAAATTATATTTAATAAAAATACAAAATTATATTTAATAAAAATACAAAATTATATTTAATAAAAAAAATTATATTTAATAAAAAAAATTATATTTAACAAAAAAATAACATTATATTTAATAAAAATACAAAATTATATTTAATAAAAAAGCAAAATTATATTTAATAAAAATAAAAATTATATTTAACAAAAAAAAATTATATTTAATAAAAAAATATATTTAATAAAAAGACACAATTATATTTAATAAAAATACAAATTATATTTAATAAAAACAAAAAAAATTATATTTAACAAAAACAAATTTTTTTTTTTAAGTTTTAGCGATGGAAATTTTTCGTCGCTAATTTGTTCGAAAAAGTTTTAGCGACGAAAAATTAGCGACGGATTTTTCCGTCGCTAAATCCGTTGCTGATTTTTCCATCGCTAATCTATCGTAAATCTGTAAAAAATAGCGACAGATTTTTTTCTGTCGGTAATTTTCGTCGCTGAAGACCCTTTTTCTGGTAGTGTTACTAGCATGTACTATGTTATCGATATGTAAAACTAGGAAAATGTAATTGCCCTCTTAGAACTTATGGTACACACAAGTATCAACTAAATTTATTTCAAAACGAAACGAGATAATGACTTGGTGAAATTTGAAGTACCTACTTAGTCTAAAGATGGATTTTTTTCATTTGCAAACCAGTTCCTTTGCGTCTTCAGACCCAAAGTTTTATGGTTGCACCATTAGATCGTTACATCAATATCACAATTGAGAAACAACATCTTAATATCAATCTGATGTAGCTCAAGATCAAAGTGTTGCTAAATAAACTACTGATTGGATGGGATTCGACAAGTTATGATGCAATACATGTCCGAGAATAATGCAAAATGACATCATTTTAAGCTTCTACAACTTCTGGAATGTAGCTTTTTTAGGACAGACATCTGATGTTTAAGTGGCACGTGACAATGCATGAGTTATTATATATTGATTTGATTACCGCCATTGTAATTGGTGGGGGACATAGCTCAATTTGATATATACCAATTGAGTACTAGATGAACTGATGAGTACCAAAAGATTGGAGAATAGGCCTTGATCACAAACTTTATCAGGATGTTAATGGCTATTTCAAGGAAATTTTGATGGCACGTGAAGTGCATGCACTACTGGATGAGGTTGGGATTTGTATGGTTGATGGTATCAAGTGTGTAAAACATAGTGATGTGCTCAAATGTTGGATTTGACAACATTGTAACGACGGCCCATGGACGAAAGGATGGTGTGTATGGAGTTTATTTTAGCTAGAAACTAAGATAAGTTGGGAGACAAAAAATAGGTTTCTTGTTTCCCTATATACTTTGCTCAACATAATTATATTGAGAATTATTTTGGGAGAGGGACAAATTGTGAGAGTTTTTGATCTATAAAAAACTCTAGAGATATTTTTCTGACTCTTTTTGCAGAAAGAGTTCTGATACCATGTAAAAAAATAGAGAGGGAAATAACAAGAGAGGAAACTTTTTGTATTTTATTGGGTGTATGATACATTAAACAAATGAGATATTTATGTAAGTTATGGTATGTACAGATTAAGGTATTTACAAAAAAGGGAAACTCTAAAATCAAATATTCTCCCAGATATATGATATGTTAACATATTGTGATATTTGGGCTAACATAACCTGACACATATAAAAAGATACTGGTGATAGTAAGAAATATCTAACATAATGGCATCATATAGTATCATGTGTATTTTCTGAGAATATTTAACCTTTCATATATTAATATATAAAAAGTATGTTAATGATAGTGAAGTAAAGAACCAAATAAAGACCATAAAAGCACCAAGGAAAAAAAAACCTCATATGAATAGTTATAAAACATGCACAATTTAGAAACAACTAAAGCTTTTTACCTAACCTATTAGAAATAAAGAATTAAAATAGAAAAAATAATGTTGATACTAAATGTGATAATCTAGAGGGGTGAATAGGTTATCTAAAAATTTTGGCTATTTTGGAGCTTAAAAGAAAAATTAATTTGTGAGAAGTAAAATCAAGGGAGTGAATGTAAAAAACAATAGATACATTATCTATAGTGGTTCCACCTTCTTGGTGTACATCCACTCCTAGATTATACCTGAATTGTCTAATCCACTACCCTAATAATGATTTACACACCAACTTCGCAGGTGATAGGTAACCTTACAAGTGTTATACTTAAACACTCACACTTGTCTTTCCCAAGTGCAAATAAACTCAATCTAAAATTTCTCTCTTAGTCTCACAATCCTAAGATCAGGAATAGCAGTATTTTGATCTTTTACAATAAATATAGAGTAAAAGGAAAAAGCAAGATTGATTGGGTTAAATGAATATAATATTTGTGATTGATTTTGTATTATTTTTGAGTAAATATTATACTAATTTATGGTATTTGATATACTAGAATTGATGGAGGAGGTTTATGAAGAAAAGTTAAGAAAAAGAACCAAATTGGAGTTTTTCATGCAAGAAATAGAAAAATGGACAACAACATTCTTTTACTAGTGCATGGGCACGTGGATTTTAGGGGACAATACAAGAGTTTATTGAAGAATCACAGTAGCGAGCTTCCTTTCTTAATTGGAAAAATTCAAGGAAAGATGGAGTCTAAATTGGAAGTATTGAAGACCTTGAAGATTTTATTGCATTCTTGATATTATGAAATAAAAGATTTTGGAAATTTTAATTTTGTAAACTTCCTCTTTAACTAGTTCACATCTTGGAGAAGATAAATGGGATATTTAGGTAAAAGAGAAACTTGGTTTACTTCTTTTTAGAAAATAGGAAAGTCAATATATTTAGATGCAAGGGGAAAGCAACCCCACGTCCCACAGGCAGCCAATATATACACCTTCTTGTAGTAGTTTTCGAGGGCAATAGGTCATGAGCCCAAAAGGGGGCAATAGCCACCCACGGCTCCTATAGCATTTCTCTAGCACACTTTTGCTTCAACACTTTATATTTAATTACAACAAAGTTTTTCATTTAATTTTGTGAGTCCTTCTTCACCTTATTTTCTTTTTAAATTTATTTTTAATCAGAGGGTTGTTGAAACCTTGATAAATAAATATTGTGAGATCTAATTTAGATTATTGACTTAATATTTTGTAAGTATTTATTTAATTTTTACTCTTTAATTTTTACGATTGTTTTAGATTTATTGAATAGAGGCATATATTTGATAATCCTAAAACACTATACAACTAATTAAAAACGACAAGGTTTGTTCGTTTATAATAAAGTGGTAATTGACATGGTTTTATGGTCTTACAAGTGGTTTAACTTATGTTATGAGATTAAATAATCTAATTCAAATAAATCCAAGTTGAAATTTGTTAATTAGGATTGGCTTGCTCTAAATGTTTAGGCTATCGAAACATTAAATCCAACGAGAGTCTATTGGATTATCTTTCGATTAGAAAAATAATTAATAATTGTATCTTAATTACCGAAAATCGTGCACTACTCGAAAACAAAGTATTAGTGATGAAAAAATCCGTCACTGAAAGTAAAGATTTCATCGTTAAAGGAAATTAGCAACAGAAATTTCCGTCACTGATTTTGTCGTTGAAAACTTCATCGCTAAAAATTAACCACATAAAAAATCCATCACTAATATTTTTGATGGATTAGCAGTGGAAGAATCCGTTGCTGTACAATTCCGTCGCTAATCCGTCGGTATTTTCACAACTCGTGTCGATATATCAGCGACGGATTAACGACGGATTTTTTCATTATTGAAAAGATATGTCGTTAATCCATCACTAATAAGTTGACATAAATTTTAAAGTTACCAACAGATTAGTGAATGATATTTTCAGTGATGGAAAAATCCGTCGCTAATATGTCGACATGAGTTATGAAATTATCGATGGATTAGCGACGGATTCTTCTATCCTTAATCTGTTGTTGATTGTCGGTATGAGCACTCAAATTAGTGATAGATTTTTTAGCGACAGATTTTTTCATTACTAATCCATTGTTGATTGTCGACATGAGTACTATTTCAGTGACGGATTAGCAACAAATATTTTCAATGACAAAAAAATTTATTGCTAATCCATCATTGAATGCAACTTTCCTGCACCACGACATTTCATTCAGTTCGATCAACCTGTTAACCTGTATCTCAATCAACCATTACATAGTAGGTCTCATATTTCTATCCATATTACGAATTTCTCTATCTGATAGATATAAAAAGCAACAATATTAATTACATACAAAACATAACATCACAATTTACCGAGTGCATTGTATGCATCATATAACTCCATAAAATCAAGTACAATCCACAAAGTTGAGCACCATAAAAGTCAAATACATAAAAATAAAATCATGAGTATCACAGAGATGGGGGATCAGAATCTGGTTACTAAGTGTCATCTAGGCCAGATGGTGGTTGTTGGATACCTAATTGTGCAAGTATGTCACGAATTTGTGCCTCAATTTGCTCTCTCACTTGACTTTGTACTTGTTCCAATATCTGGCTTTGTATGATCTCCAACATTTGAATTTTCATTTCCTTCATCATTCTATCTACTTCCTCTTTAGTATATATTGAGACATGTATGGAGATGAAGTGGCACTAGAGGAATTTGTCATAAATACATCTTCACCTCTCTCCCCAAAACCATTTAAGCGTCCCTTCATTTGACCTCCAATCACCTGACACCATGATCCTGCATCAAACTCTAGTTGAGAAGTACTATCTGAGCCATATTTTTCCTCAACCAATTGTTTGTACTTGCCCTACAACATGAAGACACCTATGAGTGTGATTAAAGAGTTTGATTAAAGAGTTCTAAGTGCTATCTGAGCCATATTTTGCCTTATACTTTTTGCTTCTGATTTCTTATCAACATATTGTCCCTTTCCTTTATCATACCTGTGAATGCGATTAAAGAGTTTGAGCTGGGAAACTGTGTGGTTAGATTCTTCAGACTGAACATAATAAAAATCATTAATAATTTTATCAGTACAAAAATTATCAACACAATTTGTAAAGAAGAAATAAATACAAACTATTCTCTTCATGTGTATTGCAAACAGGATTGAACCAAATGTGTGCTTTGTGATCTCTCCTTCTTTCTCCGTATTTTGATTTTACTTGACAGTATTTGACGTTTATTGCCACTTTGGTGTGCTCCAGTGATTGTCAATTAATTCTTCCCATATAGCAGATGTCAAAAACTTAAGGGGATGGCCTTTGGTTTCGGCTATATTTGTCGTACCAAGGGCTTGCATTGCTTTCTTTCTTGTTGCTGCAAGCATATCGGAATATCTTCTTGTGCATGAAGCTTTCTAGGCATGATATATCAAATGTGATTGTTCATCTCACCATGTAAATTTTTGCTATACATAAACATCATTAGTAATCACTTGCAAACAAATCAATTTATTGTATATAAATGAAGAAGAAAAGAAACAAATAATTGAAAGTACTTGAGTAAATACATGCATATATGTAGTATAATACATATAATACACCTTTTATATTAATATATATAAATTATATTAAATAATATAAAATTTTACAATTAGTATAGACCATTATCCCATTTGAAGTCTTGAAACTTTTTGGCTCTTGGCTTACTTGAAATTTTTTTTTTTTTTTAAAATTGAAAGTAGGGCTTTTAAATAGGCAATTAGGTTAGATTGCACCCTTTTAATAAGCAAAGTTAAACCCAAATTTTGGCCTATATCAAGTCAGGGTCAAATAATTTTTATTATTATTATTTTAACTATATGGGTGAGTGACATAACCTATTTTCATCTATTAATTATCTTAAAACATAATTCAAAGGTGTTTGTGTGGTGTACGGAGGTTATTGATTATTATAGATATTTTATAAATTTATTTGTATAAAAGATCAGCCACACATTTCAATTAAGATGAGAAACATTTAGGTTGGTCGAAGCCATGCGTAATTCCATCATGCGAGATACGCGGTTCAACTGTGTGGGTAACGCGGTTCCACCATAGGAGCCACACGGTTCAACCACGTGGGCCACGCGGTTTCACCGCACTGGCCACGCGGTTAAACCATGTGGGCCACGCGGTTCAACCGTGTGAGCTACGCAGTTCCACCGTGCATGCCACCATGCAGCCCTTGTGATTCCACTGCGCAAGCCACATGGTTCAACAGCGCATGCGCAGTTCCACAACGTAGCCCTCATGGCTCAATGCGCAAGTAACCGCAGGGCGCACAAGCACAGTTTCGCAAGCTACTCTTAATTTTAGCCTTCAAGCAACAATATAATATACAAATCTTTAGAAAGGGATGCTGACCGAATACGCTGCTCTCCAAATTCATCCATCAATTTCATTAACCCTAATCCTAGATCTCAATTTGATCTACAAAGTCTAGTGTAAAAGAATGTGTAGCAACACATATTGCCTATAACTAGAAGAAAAGAAAAAGCAATTTTATGCAGTAGAAACAAAAGCTTATTTGCTGCTATTTTAATTTGGATATCTAAATCATACTCTTAAAGCACAATTACTAATGTGCATATAATAGCTGCAGCCCTTATTTGCTACTATTTTATACTCTCTCTCTCTCTCTGTCTCTCCAAAGAACTTTCTAATCATTCCATGCAAAGCCATATCTGCCACCCAGATGCATAGTTTCAATACCAATAATAAACATAATTTTTTTTGAAATAAACACTAACCTGAAATTGCTCCCAAAGCCTATCTTTGGTCTCTTTTGGCACCATGCACCAAGTTGGCCATGCCCCACTAAGACGTCCCTTATTGTCCTCAGTAATAGAATGAACAACTGTAAGATTAACAAAACTATTTTTAGAGAAAATATTGATTTAATATTAATTTCACACATAAAATTATGTAAACAAATGAATATAAAATTAAAACAAATATTTGTCTTACGTATGATTAGCCACTTCAATAAATGTTTTACTTGTTGAATTGACTGGCACTTCAGTCCCATGGTTTAGGCCTCTACCTTGAGTGGAAAAGGAACCCACATTAGCCTCAACGTCAGTATTGGGAACTTCATGTTGAACAATGGTCTCCAGGATATCACCTCCATGCAAAGACCTTCGACTGCTCTCATTGCCTTTCCTAGAGCTTCCCCTAGACCTAGATCCTCTACCTCGTACCATATCTATTTATCTAAAATAGATTTGTTAAGACAAATTGAATAACAAAAAATAGAGATAAAATCCTGATATGACCTCCTAAATATTTCATTTTTGAAGTTCTAGACAAATTTTAAATGAGACAAACAAATAAATGAAATAAAAATAAATAAATAAAAATATCATTAAGAAATAAATACACTATAAAATCATTAAGATAAGTCAAAACCTACAAATATATAAGTCAAACAAATATCTAATTAGCTCATGTCATCATCACCACTAACAGAATTAAATTCTTCATTTTGCTATGTTTCTGAAAAATCAAACCCTTCTTCTTTTTCTTCTTTTTCTTCTTCTTCAACATCCACTAACAAATCAAAGCGGTTGTCTTTTTCTTGGGGTACTTCACTTGGATTTACCTCTTCCATATCACCAACAATTAGAATTCTAGAATCATCAAGTTTAGTTATACGGTCAACAACTATAGGAATTGATAGTTCATCTTCTTGATAAAAGCTTTCAGCTATAATTGGAAGTATAACACCATAATTAGCTTACTCTTGAGCCTTAGCTCTACATGGATCCCACCAATCACTACGCTCTCTCTTCTTAGAAGGGTAAGATATGCAGTAAACTTGTTGTGCTTGTGTTGCCAACACAAAAGGTTTATTAGAATGTAATCTTGATTTATGATTAATTTCAACAAGACCGTGATAAGGGTGCACCCTAACTCTTTTTTCAGTATCATACCAAATGCACTGAAATAACACTAGCATGTTACCAACACCAAAGTACTCCAATTATATGATATCAATCAACATGCTATAGAAATCACATTCAAAATCATTGTAACAACTCCCTTTCAGACATACACCACTATTTATTATAGATTTATCCTGTCTATACTCGTGCATGTGAAACTGGAAACTGTTAACAAAATATCCCTTGTAATATTTCAATGAATGTGATAGCGCTGATGCTATATCCCTTACATTTTTATTTACAGAATTTCTCTTATTTGTTACCTATTAATAAAAGAAAGAAATACAACATATTTAGATAAAATAATGATATACATATATTTTGAAATTAGTCAATACTTGTAAAGTGAATGTTCTACTTACAAATCGCCTCAACTAATTTTCAAATTCGTGTTCATGTCTTTTCTCTAGTTGCTTATTTGTAATATTTGAATTTTGTTGTCTAACAATATCATCAAATATCCTACTCAAAACAACGATATAACACATTATTAACTTTTCAATTCCAATTGATGTAAAAGGTAATCGGTGATCAAGATACTTACTCTATAAATTCATTAAGCTCAATACAATTCAATAACACATATATCACTACAGCCTTGTATTCTGATTCAGAGAGCAATCTCCAATGACATTCCCAAATTGATTGACCAAAGAGAGAAAATATTGATAATCTCCCTATAGATTGAACAACACCACCATCATCATTTTGAGGAACTCGGTTCAACTTTGTTTTAACATGCGGTTCAAAATAAAAGGAACAAAATATTGAAATCTCCTCAATAATATAGTCCTCACGTTAGAATCTTTTACGCATGCTCGATTCCATACTTTCTTCTTTAATCGAAACATACACCTAAAAATTAATTCACTTTAATTATAAAATGATTAAATAATGTCAATTAAATAGAAGTTCTAGACATTATCTCTCAAATGGATACATCTATCTGTATTGAACGGGTCCTCCCACCTTGGCTTCATAAGCTAAGTGAACAAACAAATGTTCCATATTATCAAAGAATGATGGGGGGAAGATTTTCTCAAGTTTATATAGTATCTCAACTATATTTCTCTCCAATAACTCCACATGCTTAATACGCAACTCAGTCACACATAAGTCTCTAAATAAATTACTGAGTTCTGTTAAACTTTCCTAAACAGCATTAGGCACAAGGTCATGGAAGGCCATAGGGATCAATCTCTACATAAAGATGTGACAATTATAACTCTTCATTCCATAAAATTTGCATCCCTCTAAGCTCACACACACCGAGCCAAGTTTGAAGCATATCGATCAAGAAATTTCAAAATTTTCACCTAGTGACATACATCTAATATTTGATCTTTACTTAATGTGTATGAAGTTTTTGGCTTCCAAATCCTCCTATTCATTTCTTTTAATTCCAATTTAGGGCATTTGCAATACAATCCCAAATCAAGTCTCACCTTAACGTTGTCCTTGGTTTTTCCTTTGACATCTATAACAGTGTTAAAGACATTATCAAATATATTTTTCTCAATATGCATCACATCCAAGTTATGGCGAATAACAAGTGTTTTCTAATAAGGCAACTCCCAAAATATACTTTTTTTCACCCAATTGTGTTCAACCCCAAAGCCTTGAATAGTTTGTTTACCGCATTTTCTACTGAAAATAATATTAGGAAGACAAGATACTCAATAAAACATCTCTTTGGCAGATAGTTGAGGAGGAGGCTCATCAATCTCAACTTTCCCTTTATGAAATTTATCTCTTTACTTCCGATATGGATGATCTATAGAAAGAAATTGATGACGACAATCAAAAAATGAAATCTTTCGACCATTAGAAAGATCAAAAGACTTCGTGTGCTCCATGTAATAAGGGTAAACTAACTTTCCTTGAGTGCTCCATCCAAACAACATCGCATCAGCAGGAAAGTTACTTATTGTCCATAGAAGTACTGCCCTCATTTGAAAGTTTTGTTTTCCTGAAATATCATAAGTGTAAACACCTTCAGTTCATAACATTTTCAATTCTTCAATCCAAGGTCTCAAAAAGACATCAATATGCTTATTCGGATTTCTTAGGCTTGGGATAATCAAACTCAGAAAAATGAAAGGCTGCTTTATACACATAAAAGGAGACAAATTATACACAGTGATAAATACTGGCCAACAAGAGTAAGGAATGGTTGACTGACCAAAAGGATTAGTTAAGAGGCTCCCACGCTTCACACACATAACCTTAAGCGCACATTTCGAGATTTAGAGGCAAAGGATGGATGAGTGCAATCAAAATGCTCCCACGCTTCACCATGGGCTGAGTGTGTAACAACTTCATTATCACTGTGTTTATTTCTAACATGCCATGTCATGTGCTCTTGTCACGCCCTGATCGTCAAATCTGAGCACGTGACAATCGCCGTGTTACCTCAAACTACGTGCAACCCCGGGCACGTACTTCGAAACTCCACAAGGTTAACCTGTTATCAACTTGAATTTAATATACATCCAATCTCTGCAATCATAAAACATTATCTATATGATCTTTTCCAAAGTAAAATAAGTAAAGTTTCATTCTCCTTAATACAAAGTGGCCAATCAAAACATAAACATATATATACAAAAGCATTGGACCTTATTGATAATGTGCAAAATTATTGAATATATTGTTATTATTATGTGTTAATTTTGCATTGACTAGTGCCCTAATGATTATTTTTATTGAATTTTCATTTTAGGAGATTAGGTTTGAAGATTTGGAGTACATTGGGCTTAATGAAGCAATTTTGAAGTTAACTGGGTCAAGACACTTTATTGGGCTTTGAAGAGGAGGAGCTTGAATTTTAATTCAACATTTTAGTAGTATTTTTATTTTTAGTAAAATCTGTTTTTTTTTTTTTAGTAGGAGTGAACTTTTGTAATCTACCTAATTTTGGAGACTCCTAATTGATTTAGAAGTCTAGTGGAAGGAAAATAGGGAAACAAATCTTAATTCTTTTTAAAAAAAACTCCACAAGTCACAGCTACCCTCCTGAGAACCCTTTCATTCCACACACAAGGTTGCTGCAAAAAAAAAAAACAAAAGAGAAGGCTCACAGGAGACATATTCTACAGGGACGGCTATAGCAAAAGGGTCACTCTCCATTTAGGTTTTTATTTTTATTTTCTTTAGGAATATATTTTCTTTTTCTTATTTTGATTATCTTGTGATGATACTTACCACCATGTGTGGCTAATTTTTATTTCTGATTCAAGGGAAATTTTAATCGATTATTCTTCATTGTGAGGTTATGTTCTAAATTTAATTTCTTGTTTTTATTCAAGTATTCGTTGATTCTTGATTTAATTTTTAGAGAAACCTACTATTGGTTAATCTGACAATTTAATTCAATATTAGTTTTTCCATTGCTATCCAGGAATTCAGTGATCCGTAATTGTCATGAACGAATGGTACAAGTAGTAACTAGGTTATTTTGTTATGGGTCTTTTACCGGTATTCAATTGACCTAGGGAATCAATAGAACAAAATTGAGTAATTGCGGCTATCCCAATTATTTATATTTTGATTTAACTGTTTTCACAGAACGTAATGCTATCATTATATTGATATGGAACGCTATCGTGCCCAGTCGGTTAATGATAAGTTTCGATTAGATGCTGGGTTTGGTCGATTAAATTAGGAAAACACAAGATTTATTACGGCTATCCTAATAGATCTAAGGTTAAATGCTTGAATCGCAAGAATAATATTTAAACCGATGATCAATGAGACAATCGAATATATGAACCCTTGGATCAGTATTTAATAGATTGAACTTTCTTTCTAATTTTAGTTTGTTGCACTATTGCTTGTTTCTAAATTTTAGGTTAGTAATTTTTATTTAGTAAATTTTATTTTAGCAATTTATTTGAAAACCCCCCAATTTTATTTTTAACATCGACTAGGAGATTAAGTTAATTAGTTCTCTTGGGATTCGACCTGATAACCACTATTGCTACAGTTTGTTGCATTGGGGGAAATCAGTATTAATTTGAGGGCTTCGACAACCCGACCAAATTTTGGCGCCGTTGCCGGGGAACTATTTTAATTTCTTAGTTGTGTGTTATTTATTATTTGTTTTGCTGACCTCTTTTATTTTATGATCTGTTCTTCTCAAGATGGTGAATTAGAATATATTCCTGAAATTGAGAAAACTGCTCGCCGATTGAGAAAGGAGGCCAGACAGAGGAAAGGTAAGTTGCGTCGAAAACCAAATTTTAACATTGATTTGACAATTTGTGACAGGTCTATTTTTTAAGAAGAAGAGGAAAAGATGGCCGATCGTGAGAGAACCTTGAAGGAATTGGCTGCTCCCAATCTGAATCAATAGCTCTTGTGTATCGAATACCTAAATCTTGAGGTAGCTTTCGAACTTAAATCTGGTTTGATTCACTTACTTCCTATTTTTTGTGGTCTTCCAGGTGAGGACCCACATAAACATTTGAAGGAATTTCACGTTGTTTGTTCGAGTATGAAACCCCAAGGTGTGACCGAGGAACAGATTAAGCTGAGAGCCTTTCCATTTTCTCTAAAAGAAAAAGCAAAGGACTGGTTGTACTACCTACCTCCGGGTTCGATAAATACATGGAATGGGATGCAGAGATTATTTTTGAAAAAATTTTTCCCTGCATCTAGGGCTGCCAACATTCAAAAAGAGATATGTGGGATCAGACAAATTAGCGGAGAGACGCTATATGAGTATTTCGAGCGGTTCAAACAACTCTGCGCTAACTGTCCACATCACCAAATACCGGAACAGCTCTTGATACAATATTTCTATGAAGGACTTCTACCCATGGATAAGAATATGGTAGATGCGGCTAGCGGAGGAGCATTAGTAAATAAAACACCTGAAGAAGCCAGACAATTGATCACAAATATGGCAGAAAATTCTCAACAATTTGGGTTAAGAACGGATGAAGTTACGAAACGTGTCAATGAGGTAAGCCACTCTCACCTTGAAAATCAAATTTCTGAATTGACTGCTTTGGTTCGTCAGATGGCTGTAGGACAAATACATGCAACCAAGGTTGTGGCATATGCTCGATACCTGGACATCCTACGGATATGTGTCCATCTCTGCAAGAAGAGTCTGCTCATCAAGCAAATGCCATAGGAGGATTTCCTGGCCAACCTCAAAGGAAGTACGATCCCTATTCCACTCATTATAATCCCGGTTGGAGAGATCATCCAAACCTGAGTTATGGCAATCAAGGAGGACAAACACGATATCCTCCTCAGCAATTCAATAGGCCAACACACGCACCGACACAATCATCTAATTCAGGTATGTCACTAGAAGATATTGTAAAAGCTCTTACGACTAACACCTAACAATTTCAACAGGAAACGAGAGCTAGTATTCAAGACTTGGGAAATCAAATCACACAGCTAGCCACTTCAATTAGCAATTTGGAGGCTCGAAATTCAGGGAAATTACCTTCACAAACGGTAGTAAACGCTAAGGAAAATGCTACTGCAATGGTGTTGAGGAGTGGAAAAGAAGTGCAATCCAAACCGCCATCACCCAAAAAGAGGAATGAAAAGAAAGACGAAGAGGAAACAGCTGAAGTAGCCAATGAAAATCCAATCAAGGTAAATTCCGATTCTCTTTTGCATACGAGTTCTAACAATGTTGAACCACCTTTCCCAAGTAGGTTTGAAAGATCCAGGAAGGAAGACTATGAAAAGGAGGTTTGAGAAACTTTCAAAAAGGTAGAAATAAACATACCTTTGTTAGACGCCATCAAGCAAATACCCAAATATGCAAAGTTTTTGAAGGAGCTATGCATAAACAAGAGGAAGATGAGAGGTGATGAGAAAATAAGGGTGGGGGAGAATGTGTCTGCTGTCATCAAGAGATCCCTACTCGAGAAATATTCGGATCCAAGTATGTTCACTTTACCCTGTATTATTGGTTTGAGAAAATTTGAACATGCTATGCTAGATTTAGGAGCATCAATCAATGTCATGCCATATTCTATATATATTGCTCTAAATCTAGGTCCTTTAAAGGAAACTAAAGTGATTATTCAATTGGCTGACCGTTCTGTTATGTATCCGGAAGGGGTTGTTGAAGATGTTTCGGTGCAGGTTAACGAGTTAATTTTTCCAGCAGACTTTTACATTTTGAAAATGGACGAAGACACCATTACAAATTCAACACCGCTACTATTGGGAAGACCGTTCATGAGAACGGCGAAAACAAAGATTGACATGGATGAGGGTACACTCTCCATAGAGTTTGACGGCGAGATTGTGAAATTCAATATTTTTGAAGCAATGAGGTACCCGAATGAATGTCATTTGATTTGTTCTGCTAATGTCATTGATTCGATTGTGCAGGAAATTTTTGAAGAAGAAAATGACACAAATCGTGCATTGGACGTTCAATTCAATACCAAGGAAGAGACGGTCGAGACTTGTGAAATTTCAGAGTCAATATTGGAACAACAACCAAGGTCTTTGAATTCGAGTACCATACTTCCTATTTCTCACAAGAAAATGTTACCTTCTGTTTTGCAGGCTCCAACATTGGAATTGAAGACCTTGCCGGATCATCTTAAGTATGTGTACTTAGGTGATAGAGAGACCTTGCCCGTTATTATAGCAAGAGAGTTGACGGAAGAGCAGGAAAATCGGCTTCTACAAGTTCTAAAAGAGCACAAGACAGCAATTGGTTGGACCTTAGTCGATATAAAGGGTATTAGTCCCTCAATTTGCATGCATCAAATCCTTTTGGAAGAGGATACTAAACCAGTAAGGGAATCGCAGAGAAAGCTGAATCCAATCATGAAAGAAGTGGTGATGAAGGAAATTCTCAAGCTTTTAGATGAAGGCATAATTTATCCGATTTCCGATAGCAAGTGGGTGAGTCCAATCCATGTGGTACCAAAGAAAACAGGGATCACGGTGGTAAGAAATCAAGACAATGAGTTGGTACCCATGCGAGTCCAAAATGGTTGGCGAATGGTCATTGATTTTAGGAAGCTCAATTTAGCCACTAAAAAGGATCACTTCCCTTTACCCTTTATTGATCAAATGTTAGAAAGATTAGACGGAAAATCATTCTTTTGTTTTCTTGATGGTTTTTCAAGTTATTATCAAATCGTGATTGCACAAGAAGATCAAGAGAAGACTACATTCATATGTCCATTTGGGACGTTTGCTTATAAAAGGATGCCTTTCGGTCTATGTAATTCCCCAGGTACATTTCAACGGTGTATGTTAAGCATTTTTTTTGAATATATTGAGAATTGCATTGAGGTCTTTATGGATGATTTCACGGTTTACGGTGACTCATTTGATAGTTGTTTAGGGCATTTGATCAAAATTCTGAAAAGATGCATGGAAACGAACTTGGTTTTGAATTATGAAAAATGTCATTTCATGGTGAAGGAAGGCATAGTGCTAGGATATGTGATTTCTTTTAGGGGTATTGAAGTAGATAAGGCAAAGGTTGACTTGATTAAGAGCTTACCTTACCCTACAAATGTTAGGGAAATTCGTGCTTTTCTTGGACATGCAGGTTTTTATTGCAGGTTTATTCAGGATTTTTCAAAAATTGCATTGCCATTATCCAAGTTGCTTCAAAAAGATGTACCTTTCGATTTTGGGGTAAAATGCAAGGAAGCCTTCGACAAGCTTAAAAACCTGTTAACTATTGCACCAATCATTCAACCACCTGATTGGAATTTACCTTTTGAGATCATGTGCGACGCAAGCAATTTTGCTGTGGGAGCGGTTCTTGGCCAGCGGATCGATAAGAAGAGTCACGTCATTTACTACACTTCAAGGACATTGAATGCTGCTCAATGCAACTACACTACCACTGAAAAGGAGCACTTAGTCATTGTTTTTGCTTTAGATAAATTCAGATCATATTTAATTGGTTCTAAGGTAATTGTGTATTCTGATCATGCAGCTTTGAAGTATCTTTTGGCGAAAAAGGAGTCAAAACCCAGGTTGATACGGTGGATTCTCTTGTTGCAAGAGTTTGATTTGGAAATCAAGGATCGAAGTGGAGCTGAAAATTTGGTAGCTGATCATCTAAGCAGGTTAGTAAAGGAAGAAGATCCTCTACCTATTTCTGAAATTTTTCCTGATGAACAACTATTTCACTTGAAAGGTACTACTCCCTGGTATACAGATATTGTGAATTATTTGGTTACACACATCTTGCTTAATGATCTTAGTAAGTCAAGGAAGGATAAAATTCGATATGAGGCAAAATATTATGTGTGGGATGAGCCTTATTTATGGAAATTTTGTTCTGACCAAATAATTAGGAGATGTGTCCCAGAGAATGAATATAGATCCATTTTAGCAGTCATAGTTATGCTTGTGGGGGACATTTTGGACCAAGGAGAATTGCAAGGAAAGTTTTAGATAGTGGGCTATATTGGGAGACTTTGTTTAAGGATGCTTATTTGTTTTGTAAAAATTGTGATAAATGCCAAAGGACAGGAACTTTGTCTCATAGAAATGAGATGCCCCAAACTCCCATTCTTGTTTGTGAATTATTTGATATATGGGGTATTGATTTTATGGGTCCATTCCCTTCGTCTTGTGGTTATGCTTACATTCTTTTGGCCGTTGATTATGTATCAAAATGGGTGGAAGCAAAGGCCACCAGGACTGACGATTCTAAGTCTGTTGTAGGTTTTATCAAGACTAATATTTTCAGCAGGTTTGGGATCCCTAGAGCCATCATAAGTGATCAAGGGAATCATTTTTGTAATCGAGCAATCGAAGCATTAATGAAGAAATATGGGGTACATCACCGGATCGCTACGGCATACTATCCTTAGACAAATGGACAAGCCAAAGTTTCCAACCGTGAAGTTAAATCCATTTTAGAGAAGACGGTCAACCCGGGACGAAAGGATTGGAGTTTACGTCTAGATGATGCACTATGGGCTTACCGAACAGCTTTCAAAATGCCAATAGGAATGTCTCCTTATAGGTTAGTTTTTGGAAAATCCTGTCATTTACCTGTGGAAATTGAGCATAAGGCATATTGGGCAATCAAACGTTGCAATATGAAGATGGATGAAGCCGGTGAGTTAAGAAAATTACAACTACAAGAACTTGAAGAGTTGAGATTGGAGGCCTATGAGAACTCGAGGATTTATAAAGAGAAAACCAAACTGTTTCATGATGGTATGATCTTAAAGAAACAATTTGAGATTGGGCAAAAAGTGCTTCTATATAATTCTCGACTCAAACTCATGTCAGGTAAGTTGCGTTCTCGTTGGATTGGTCCATTTGTTGTCACTAATGTGTTTTCTCATGGTGCAGTGGAAATCAAAAGCCTTGACACAAATAAGGTTTTCAAAGTGAACGGGCATAGGTTGAAGATATTTCATGATGACATGGAGATTTCTTCAATGTTGGACATTACATTGAAGTCTCCAAATTATTCATCCGGCTGAATCAATCATGAAGACTGTCGAGCATAACGACGTTAAAATAATTGCGCTTGTTGGGAGGCAACCCAAAATTTTTAAGAGTTTGATTTAATTTTTTATTAGTTTGATTTATTTAATTTTAAGTGTTATTTATCTCTTCTCTTAATTTTTACATGTGTCCAGCAATTTTCTCAAATCAAGTCACAAATGGAGTGATATTCAGATTTCGATGGAGTGGCCATTCTCATACCAGATGATCACGCGGTTTGCTGAATGGGGTGTCAAAATTCAGGCAGAAGCACTCCTCTCAGGAGATGATCATGCAGTATTCTGAAGGTTTAATCCAAAAAATGGGCAGAAGCACTCCTTTCCGTAAGAGATGATCACGCGGTATTGGGTACTGAAAAAAAAAAGAAAAGAAGGGTCGAATGGGAGCAGAGAGAGAACACTTCCTTCCTATCGCTAATATTTCTCTCGGTTCTCCTACGAATCCTTTGAAATCGCCCCCTTCAATCGTTCCCCCACATCCACCAATTGCGACCTTGAATCGTTCCATTCAATCGATCAATTGCAACTTTCACTCATCAATCATCAACCTTCGAAACCCCTTTCGAAGAACCCTAAACCACCGTCATCTTCTTCGTAATTTTTTTTTTTTGGCCAAAACCCTAATTTGTTCGAAGACCTTGCACACCACCATCCTCGTTCGTTTCCTTCCATTGAAGATCCTTCATAATCCAACCTTTAGATCCATCCTTCCCTCAAAATACCCCCTTTTTCGAAGACTCACAGTTCTTTTTCTTCGTGATTTCTTGTTCTTCGTTCGAAAACCATCATCATCAATCGATAGCTGCTTCACTATCCTTTATTCCTTTTGATTGAAGACTCAAATCCTCACTCAATCGAACCCCAAATCTTCCTTTGGCCGAAACCCTAATCGTTCCCCATTTTGGGTATTCTCGATTTGGGTCTCCAAATTCGATCGCAAGACATTCGAATCCCTAGCCTTTGTTTCGTTTGAATCAAAACAATAATCACCTTTGTTCAATCCCTTTTCGTTCTTCTTTCGATGGAAGGTTTCGGTTCATTCCTCTGCATCTTCATTCCCTTTCGATTAAAATTTTGAAACCCTTTCGAAATTGCATCTAACTGCTTTGTTCCATTTTCAGAAACCTATTCTTCTTTGTATTCCACTTTCTCCCACTCTCTGTACACAACCTGTTCGATAAAAAGCCCCAACCAACTCAAGCTTCCATAAATCTTCATGCAACGGTTTCTGTATTTCATATTCCTCCATGGGAAAGAAAAAGGTTGCAGAGCATCGGTATGGCCTTCAACCACGTGCTTCATCTTCCATTGAAGGTTCATCTTCACAAGCGCAAATCACAGACCCTAGTGGCGAGCCAATATCTCTTTCTTCAGATTACCAACCATCTCCCTCTGCTAATTCCTCTATGCAGTCCTCTCCTCCAACCGCTGAAGACCTTCCGCAGCAGCAAGAACCAATTCAAGGACCTCGAATGCGGCTGCCCAGGTCTGAATCTTCACACAAGAAGCCGCGAGTGATGCTTCCTCGGTCGACTGCAACTTCATCCAATGCTACTCAGTCGACTGCAGGACCACCAATGGAACCTGCAGAGTTCTCAATTGCACCTGCCGAGCCACCATCTGCTGACCAAGAGCTCCCAACATCTTCAAGCAGACCCAAATCAAGATCTCACATGACCAAGGGCAAATCCATACTACCTCCTGCTTCGCTGAAGTTGGGCGGACACCTCAAGTTCTATTCTGCTGAGCACAAGCGCAGGTATTCAGATATCTCCTCCCGAACTATTATTCCCTGCAAATCTTTTCATATTCCTACTTTAGAATCTCTGGGCTTTCTTGAGAACATACAGAGTTATTTATCTGCAATTGATTGGAGTGCATATTTGAATTTGTCTTATCCTGCATTTAGAGAATTGACTTGTGAATTTTACACTACATTTCGATTTGACAGCACTGCACATTGGACTGTAAACACCCCAGGTCTCATAGAATTTCGTTTGATGAACCATGCATTTCATTTTTCTTTGACTCAGTTTAATGAGGCCCTAGGGTTTTCAATTGACTCCTCTGATTCCTCAATTTGTGACTACACTTCACATTTTAATTCCTAATCTTCACGTATTTGGTCTGAATTGACTACTGACCCTCATAATTTTGATCCTAGTCACTCAAAGAGCCACTACCTTAGAGATCATGCATTACAACTCATTCATCGGTTTTTAGCTTTTAGTTTTTCTGGCAGGAAGGCTACGAAATCTGAATTGTTTTTCCTATGGTCAATGACCCAAAATCAAAAAATTAATTTTGGTTATTGGTTGGCCACTCAATTTCGGAGCGTTTTGTCATCTTCTGCTAGACCATTGATTTTAGGCTCTTTGATTACTCACTTGGCTATTAATTTGAAGGTTTTGGACTTGGGTAATCACAATATGAACATTGCTTGTCCTGCTGAACCATTAGACTTTGATTGCCTCATTCGTATGGGTGTTGTGTACAAATTCAATGGTGTCTATCACTTTACCTCACCGGGTGACACCCGGTCGAGAGTTCCCTCTTCTTTTGCAGGTTCTTCCGATGCTGCATGATCATCTCCCTCCCTTTCCTTAGCTCAAATAGTGCAAGACATGCAGCGACACATCTCTCAAATGGAACAAAACATTCACGCCCTCACGGATTTTATAGGATTTTAACTCCCATTCCCGCCACCACCTTAGGGGAGTTCTCTCTTTTTTCGTCATTGTTTTCATTTTTAGCATTTTATTCTTCCATTAGCTTTTTATTTTGTTTGTTGCATATGTCTTTATTTTTTTGTCTCTAGTTTATGGGTTAAGATAGTAGTAGTGGTGATTTTCTTTCCGCATTGTGCCTAAATGTCTTATTTTTGCTTCATTGAGGACAATGCAGCATTTAGGTGTGGGGGAGGAATTCATGAATTCATGAATTCATGTCATTCTATTTTCTTTCAAATTCCATACTCTTTTGATTTTCATTTGAAAATGATCTTTGAGTTAGTATACATTGTCGATTTGAGTTGGAACTCATGAAAGAGACAAGTATGATTAGTTATATTTTGGATAAAAATTATTTTAAGCATCCCATTGACTTTGATGATTAAATTAGATATAAATGTGCAAGATTCGATACAATATTACACACTTTTGTGAGCATTTGAGCCTTGAGAGCGTATAATCATTTTTGCTCTAAATTTTTTTTCATGAGTGTGCATCAATCATAGTGTGTTTATTCTAGAACTTGCTTTGCAATATTTTTCAAGACCACATTCATGAATTCATGCACTGATATGATGGAGGCAATTAGGTTTACACACTTTATCTATCTTAAAAAAAAGACCTTCCCATGCATACTTATTCCCTAGTGAACCAAATTGAGCCTTTATCCATTTTTCTTTGATTATAACCTCACAAATTGACACACAGCCTTCTTTTTACGCTTAACCTTCTTTTTGGCCCTTATATCAAAGAAGCATATCTTCGGGTTTGAATGGATGGGTATTTGCAAAAGGAAATGGGATAATTTTATGTTGGGGAGTATTTTTAGAAATTTATTCGATTTATGAGATTTGTATATGCACTACATGTTCTTCCTTGAGATTGATATTCGATTGTTCTCTCTATAAAAAAAAAAAAAGAAAAAAAAACAAGAGAGAAGAGAAAAGTATTTAGAAATATGATCGAGGAATGATAAGGTCTTGATTGAATCATTTTTCTTGGGTTGATTGTACTTCATGTTATGGGATGAGTTGATAGTAGGAATATTTTGAAATTTTTGACATGCTTCTTTGGTATACATTACACAACATTTTTACCTTTTCCCTACCCTTACCCAAGCCACATTACAACCCTTATAAAGACCTCCGGATTTTTGTTTTGAATTCATATATTCAGTGGTGGAGATTTGATTAATAAGCAAGCTTATGGTAATAGCATACTATGCTTTGATTTTGAGAGTTACCGATAAATTCCCTTTAAACACTTGAGTGCATAAAGCGATCTCCTTGTGAGGGTAAGGGATCTTGTTGCATTGAATTCTGATGATATTGTTGAGTCTATTGGGATGCCTATATATTTTCTTTTAAAGTTATACAAGCTATGATTACTTGCTTTCTGGATTGTGGTTCTGATTTAAATGTTTCAATGTGTGCTGCTTGAGGTTGTTGGATGATGAAATGAAGGCGGGGAAGGAGTGAAGAGGAGAATGGTTGATTGACATTGGGATAGAGAATGCTTGAGGACAAGCATTGGTTTGGTGTGAGGGAATTTGATAATGTGCAAAATTATTGAATTTATTGTTATTATTATGTGTTAATTTTGCATTGACTAGTACCCTAATGATTGTTTTTATTGAATTTTCATTTTAGGAGATTGGGTTTGAAGATTTGGAGTACATTGGGCTTAATGAAGTAATTTTGAAGTTAATTGGGTCAAGACACTTTATTGCGCTTTGAAGAGGAGGAGCTTGAATTTTAATTCAACATTTTAGTAGTATTTTTATTTTTAGTAAAATCTGTTTTTTTTAGTAGGAGTGAACTTTTGTAATCTACCTAATTTTGGAGACTCCTAATTGATTTAGAAGTCTAGAGGAAGGAAAATAGGGAAACAAATCTTAATTCTTTAAAAAAAAAAAAAACTCCACAAGTCACGGCTGCCCTCCTGAGAACCCTTTCATTCCACACACAAGGCTGCTGCAAAAAAAAAAAAAACAAAAGAGAAGGCTCACAGGAGACATATTCTACAGGGACGGCTACAGCAAAAGGGTCACTCTCCATTTAGGTTTTTATTTTTATTTTCTTTAGGAATATATTTTCTTTTTCTTATTTTGATTATCTTGTGATGATACTTATCACCATGTGTGGCTATTTTTTATTTCTGATTCAAGGGGAATTTTAATCGATTGTTCTTCATTGTGAGGTTATGTTCTAAATTTAATTTCTTGCTTTTATTCAAGTATTCGTTGATTCTTGATTTAATTTTTAGGGAAACCTACTATTGGTTAATCTGACAATTTAATTTAATATTAGTTTTTCCATTGCTATCCAGGAATTCAGTGATCCGTAATTGTCATGAACGAATGATACAAGTAGTAACTAGGTTATTTTGTTATGGGTCTTTTACCGATATTCAATTGACCTAGGGAATCAATGGAACAAAATTGAGTAATTGCGGCTATCCCAATTATTTATATTTTGATTTAACTGTTTTCACAGAACGTAATGCTATCATTATATTGATATGGAATGCTATCGTACTCAGTCGGTTAATGATAAGTTTCGATTAGATGCTGGGTTTGGTCGATTAAATTAGAAAAACACAAGATTTATTACGGCTATCCTAATAGATCTAAGGTTAAATGCTTGAATCGCAAAAATAATATTTAAACGGATGATCAATGAGACAATCGAATATATGAACCCTTAGATCAGTATTTAATAGATTGAACTTTCTTTCTAATTTTAATTTTTTACACTATTGCTTGTTTCTAAATTTTAGGTTAGTAATTTTTATTTAGTAAATTTTATTTTAGCAATTTATTTGAAAACCCCCCAATTTTATTTTTAATATCGACTAGGAGATTAAGTTAATTAGTTCCCTTGGGATTCGACCTGATAACCACTATTGCTACAGTTTGTTGCATTGAGGGAAATCGGTATTAATTTGAGGGTTTCGACAACCCGACCACTTATACAAATAACCAATAATACAACATAATTTCCCTTTGATTGACCTTCCCCATGGATCCATCTACAAATATGTAAACCCAAAATGAGACTATCTTACATGAAGTGCAAAACTCCTAACCAAATAGACCTCAAAGATCTCCAAAGAAGGCCATTTTCCTGCACGTACTATCTACACATCTGAAAATAGAAGGGAAAGAATGGGATGAGTACAAATGTACCCAATAAGTGAGAAATATATGTACATACCAATGAGTGCGAGTGTGAATATATTCTAAAACCATTATCAACAAATTCCATGTTACCATTATAAAAGCATTCATAAGTTCACAAACATTCACAAAATATTAACAATCAATGTATTCAAAGTGAAACATTTCTATTTACATCAAATGGGTTGGATTTTGTTTGAAACTTTGAGGTAACCAAAAATATACTTTCCAATCCAAGACCTTGGCTGGGGTTAAGGATTAGAACCACCAAGCATTTTATTCCATCATTTGTTAAAAAAAAAATGTCCCATCCCTGGTGTTGGTTTGGATATCCCCATTGGTGACTCATGGTGGTCCAACTGTAACCTTGGGTAGGTTAATGTCGAGCATCACACTACCCCAATCCAATATCTAGCTCCACTCTTACCGCCCTTCCTCCCGTCGGTCATGAGTGAGTAATAAATCACAACAGTTGCATGAAATATCCTTCACAAAAAATAGAGTTCTTATTTACAATCAAATTCCAAAACCAATTTGTAACCCATTCTCCTTTTTGTCCCAATGAACATCAATCATCAAACAATGTAAAATTATGTGGCAATAACATATTAAAGTTCACATTTGTAACATCACAGTTCATGAGAACATATCACACTTAATAAAGTTATAAAACCACATTTCAAAATAAAGTATTTAAAATACATAAGAACATTTCTCATTAAACAAGACATAAAAGTCTCACTCACAGTTTGGGGAGGGTATGCACTCCCACTAATCGAAAGTCTCAACTTTATTCCGATTCGATGGACCTTCGCCTAATGGTTATGTAAATCACAACATAGGATTTAGATTATGCAAAGTGGGAAATATGTCTCTATGCTTAGAGATCTCACTACCCATTTTCAAGGATCATTCTCATACCTTCATGTCTTAAGAAAATCATTGCACTTTGAATAAGCATTCTTGAATTGTAAAACTTATAGTTTTCACTTAAAACTAGCCATAAAAGAACAATTTTTTTATATTTCTAGCTTAGATCTACTCCAATTATACAAAGACATGGTGATTTATTATAAGTGGTCTTGACTGCATAATTTTCAATCAGCACTGTCGTGGGAAAAAGGCTGTAACTTTCACTACAGCTATCTAATTCACATGATTCTTGTCTAAAATTAAAGATAAGACATAGATATACAAATTTCATGTTCAGAGCTTAACTTAATTCAGCCTAGAAAGCATCTCAAAATTGAGCCAAATCTCAGTTGAAATAGGGCAGAAACATGGGATTGTATGTTCAATCCAATCTTTCATCACTCTTTTTAAGTTCAGATCATCAAACCTGATATTCACCATGACTTCAATGATAAATAAGAACTTAAAACCATGAATTTAAAGTTTTCCTTGGACTAGATTCAAGGATTCCTCAAGCAGTCAACAGAATCATCCCCAAAGTGCAAGTTCCATGACCAATCTTGTTTCAATCCCAAATTTTTCTTTTCTAACCAGCTCTAGGATTTGCTAAATGATTTAAGAGTGGACTAAGAGGGCTTAGAAATGAAAGACATAGCTGCAAATTGCTTGGAGGACACAAACGAATTGAAGAAGAAAATGAATAAAAGTAGAAAAATTCAAGATGTTTAAGAAATCCTCTCTCTCTCACTCTCTCTCACTCCTTTCTTCTTCTTTTGGCCAAACACACAAATGCACACAAATGTGTGTTCAAGAAGGTTCAAGAGCATGGGAGTAGTTATCTCTCTCCTTCTCTCACGGCCACACAAATAACACACTTTTTTTTTTTTTAAGTTACCCAATCAATTCATCACACCTCTCATGTATTAATTACATCTCTTTCACTCGTTGACTTTTCTAGGCTTAATTTAATATAAGATAAGAGAATAAATATTGGGCTAGACCTTGGGAGTTTTAATTCAATATTGGGCATTCTAATTGGGTTTGGGCTTAAACATTTTATTTTAAAAATTAGATTTCATTATTTATGCACATTGCACACTATGCTCAATTTCAATCACTTATTAAAAGCAAGAAAACAAAACAAAAAGGCACTGAACGACAAAGAGCTACTGCCTGCCCAAAGTATAGAAAACAGGCTAGAGGAAGATCACTTCTTCTTTCTTACCCACACAGTCCCTGCCACGTCTAGACTTATGAAGCCACTTTAGCTGGTAGATATGGTGCTTCATGCACTCCCACTTACGCTATACACCCCATCTCCACCAGCTTGTCTGTGCACCTATTGGCCTCCCTATAAACATGAATTATCTCAGTGATTCCCAGATTATCCATGAGGCCTTTGCAGTCCAAAATCAGGTTTATCCAAGGGTGATTGACTCCCACTCCCCTATTCACTGCAATAATAACAACTAGAGAGACACATTCCACCAATATGTCCCTTAAGCCCCTTCTCTTAGTTATCTGTAACCCCTCCCTCAGCCCCCTAAGCTCCGCCATCTCCCCATTAGTGGCTTTTACATTAACCCAAAAGCAATGAATCCACTCTCCTTTATTATTCTTGAACAGTCCACCCGAACCAGCTTTGCTCCCATCTAACAAAGCAGCACGATCGATGTTGAGCTTCACACCTCTTATAGGAGGCTTCTTCCAGGAAACTCTCCTCTCTATCTCCCCACTGATGGCCAACAATTGCCTTCTAGAATTCACCTTCACCATGCTAAACACCCTGTTAACAACCTATTGAGGGGGCTCCCACTTCTTCTGAAACACCACACTGCATCTTGACTTCCACACTGACCACACCGTGAGAACAAAACTTAGTTTCCTCTTCTCTATTTAGCTTGAGTTTCCTAGTAGCTCTATATTTGAGCCACTCAAATGCACTTTCCTTCCAGGTGCCACTATCCCAGTCAATTCCATTAGCTAACTTGTCCCATATGGCTCTAGCATGATGGCAATCCCTAAATACATTCTCAACTATTTCATCCACTTTATTGCAGATATGGCAGACACCCTCATTCAAAATTACCCTTTGCCTCAGTGTAGTGTTGGTCATAATTATACTCCTCGCGACTAACCAAAGAAAGACTTTAACCCTTTCAAAACACCTAACGGACCAAATCCAGCTCCAATTCTTCGTTGAAACTTGTTGATCAGAAGCACCCCTCTTCTGCACCCAATAAGTCGAGGCTACCGAGAACTCCCCATCCATACTTTCCTTCTAAGGTTCAGGTGCTCCGTTTCCACAAAAATGATAAGATCATCGGCAAAAAATAGGTAGGAGATAGGAGGACCTCCTTTAGCTACTCTAACTATGTTCCAAACTTCTTTCCCTACTTTCTCTTGGATCATACAAGTAAGTCTTTCCATCACCAACAAGAAGAGGTAGGAGGAAAGGTCTCCTTGTCTAATCCCCTACCCAGATTTGAGGGAAGGTCCTCCCTATTCCTAATGATCACCGTGTCCTCGTTGGAAAGCCCAAACATAATAAGCTTCACCAATTTCATAGGGACATTAGTTTTTAGCAAAATTTTTGCCAAATACTCTCAATTCACATTGTCATAGGTCTTCCTCAAATCAATTTTAATGATCATATAGTACCTCTTGCTCCTAGTATTCCTTATGAAATAAACCACTTCCTGGAAAGCCACCACATTATCCAACGTACCTCTTCCTAGAAGGAAGCTATTTTGATGATAACCAATTATCCTTTGAAGAAGGGGCATCAGTCTAGAAACCAAGCATTTACTTAAAAATTTTCTAGGATGTGTTCAACAAGCTAATTGATCTAAAATTTGAGATCTCCTTGGGGTTACTTAACTCAAGAATCAAAATCATGTGAGCCTTAGCTATATCAAAACAGTAGTATGCATCCTCCAAAGCCTTATCGATAAACCTGCAGACCTTATCTTTGACAACTGACCAAAATTTTTGGCAGAAGAGCGGCTGCATACAGCTAGGACCTGGAGCCTTCAAAGCATCCATCAAGTGGACTACCAATTTAATTTCCTCCTCTTCGAAACTTCTGTATAGCATATCATGATCCTCAATGTTGATTTTCTTCCTCCTAGTGGAGAATCTACTACTCATCTCCATACTTCCTTGCTAACAAACAGATTAGAGAAGTAAGAGATGGTGTGTCTCCTCAACTCTTCTTGATCCATGCACCAGAACTGTTAATCTTCAGAACAACAATTCTATTAGTGCTCCTCCTTATCTTGGTCATAGCATGGAATAATTTGGTGTTCCTATCGCCTTCCACCATCCACTTAACTCTGGACTTTTGATGCCAAAAAATTTCTTCTTGATCGAGAACACTGTGGTTGTCCTACAGCAACTTCAACTCCAAATCCTAAAGATACTTCGAGTGGTTGTAGTTGATGGCTCTTTGAATACCCCCTAACCTGCTTTCTAACTCGCTTTTTTGATGGAAGATATTACCAAACTCGAGGTGATTCCAGGCCTTCAATTCCTCTGCGGTAGCTTTAACCGTGTACTCCAGAGGACCCTTAATTGAATTCCAAGCCTAAAAAAAAACCTTGACTAAACTTGGCATGAGTGAGCCAAGCAGCTTCAAAAATAAAGGGTTTCTTCTCCTTTTTGGGAGGAGAGGACATCCTGGTGTTAAAACTAGTTGGATAGTGGTATCCATGTAGCCTTGTTGAATTGAGAACTTTTATTTCTGGGAACTCTAATCTTTCTTCCAAGTTGCAGTGGACCCTGCCAAGCTTCTAATAGAGCTCAGCACTGCCCCGACCCTTACTAGCCCAAGTGAACTTAGGACCTCCTGTATTGGTGTCTAAGAGATTACATCTACTCCACCAACTACGGAATCTTTGACTTCTTTTCCAAGTAGTGCTAGAAATTTTGCTTGTCTCATTATAATCCACAATATCATTGAAGTCCCCCACAACTATCCATTGATTAGTCATATTGTCTGCTAAGGTAGCCAGCCCTCTCAAGAACTCTTCCTTGGCTTTTAGGTTCGGTTGACAGTAGACACAAGTTAAAAACCAACTTTTGTTCACCTCCACGATTTAGCGGTGGATAAATTGAGTAGTACGCTGGACCACAAAGAGGTTAATTCTCTTAGAGTTTCATGAAAACCATAGACCACCTTTAAAGCCCTCGACTGTCAATGGCGACTCATACTGAAGAAATATTTTTAGGCAAAAATAGGATATTGTGCAGAAAATTTTATAGAATTTTATATATCAACCAAGTTTTAGAAACCAAGGCTTTAAAAAAAGAAGAAGAAATAATAAGTGAATATAATTCAAAACAACATTATTATCTGCACTCATCCTATGCCTATGCAATATTTGCATTCAATTTTGCATGATTATGTATAATTGTTGGAAATAGGTTTTTCTGATGGATCGTTAACACTTCATGCTTTGGAATCTCATCTATAATGATACTTGGACCAAAATCAGGGATCAAGCTAATGAAAGGTCCAATCCAAGTTAGTTAACCCCCAAAAGATTGTGAGCCAGAAGGGGGTGCCCATTCTGCCTTGGGCAAAATATGTGGGCTTCTTTTCATCTCAAGAGTATTTCGTTGCACAGCCTACAGATATAGTCATACTCATAAGCAGTGCCCCAAAATGCGATACCACATGGCTTAAGGCCTTGACTTTCGCCATTGTGACTTGCTCTCAGTTCAATGGTTCAAATAGCCCTTTACTCCCAACATTATCAAATAGCTGCATGCCCTTCAATCTCCAGGCACTCGATGCCCAACACTTCTGCTTTTGTCTACTCATATCCCTTTTGATTCCTTGCCAAAATCAATTCTATCTTCTTGTAAGATCGTCTACATATGCAGGGAATTGAAGGACGTATTTGTGTCCATATCGTATTTTATTCGAAACCACACACGCAAAGACAAGGTGTCTCTTGAATTGGAAGAGAAGTTTGAGCTTTTCTGCTAGGGGTTTCTCTTTCTGGACCCTATTGGGACCATGTTTTGAGCCATTGGAGAGAAAGCTAGGAGTCTTCTTAGAGAATTCTATTCTTGAAATATGAAAAGCTAAAGAGAGAAACTTTTTCATACATAAAGGAACTAGCCGAATTCATGGGTTATCCTTTTTCTTCAAATGAAGAAAACAAAGGTGTGATCCAAGAAATTGTAAATTTTTGTAGTTTTGAGAGTATAAGCAAATTTGAAGTGAATAGGCTTGGAAAACATGCTCTGTGCGGCTCTTGCAAGATGGTGGACAACCATGTATTGTATAGGAAAGTAGAGATTGGTGACTAGAAAAGCCATTTGGAAGCAAAAATGGTAGAGTGCATTGACAAGATAACCAAACAAAAACTTGGACAACATGGGTCCAAATTTGGTGTTGCAACAAAGAATTCAGAGGGAATTTTGTTGAGGAAACACTAGTTTGATAAAATCTATTCAATATATAGATATACCCTAGATGTCATGCTAAATCATCAAGAAATGCCAAACATATCGAAAAAAGTATATCTGAATCCATAATGACTAATTGCTGTTGAGAGTCATGTGGTCAGCCTTCTAGATCTACACGTTTTCCCCAGAGAACCCTCTAACTCTCTTTTAGTTTTCTCTCTTGATAATGGGATGCAAAAGAGAATGGAACTTACATGTGATCTGCGACCATAGCCACTATATATAAATAAATTTATTATCTATTAGTATTCCTATTTTAACCCATCAGAAATATAGGAATTACCCCATAAATCACTACATGTTAAAGGACCACATCCTATCAGATACTTTAAGATCCAAATTATCTTACACTTTAGTAAATCACTTTTAAATGGATTCAAATTTTAAATAAAAATCCAAATATATAATTATTTTACACATTGGCCTATAGACTCAAAATTTAAATGACAGTTTAAATACATAATTATTTTATATATTGGTCCAATGTAGGATTAAAAAAATTCAACAATCTCTCACTTGGACTGTATGTATACATATATAATTATATATAATAGTATGAAATCAACATTTCTGTCAATATTGAAATATACTTATAATCAATCCCATCCATCAATTATATTAACATAGGATCAAAGTGGCATTTATTACATTTATGATAACTTGACCTGTCAATAGTCACGTATGTCAATACAACCAAATGACATGAATCATGATGTGATGTGCAGAATAAAAATTGCATACAATGTGATCTTTTACATGTTTATTTCTAATTGATCCACCTTAAACTTTAGGGTAAATTTGGTTTGCAAAAGAGGAGAGAGAGGAAGAGAGGGAGGGGGAAGGGAACGGGGAGATTTACTTCCCTAGTAGAAATAAATACATTTTCTTTTATTTTGTTTGGTAAGAGTGGAACGGAAGGAAATGGGTATTACTGTCTCTTGCTTGATTAGAGTGAAAAGTGGAAGAAAATACTGCCTTATCTTTTTAACTTGACTACTATACCTTTGTAATAGATTTACTTCCCTATCTTTTACATGATCTATTGCCATTATAGATTTGTTACTATACTGTAAATCAATTTGAGCTTGAAGTTCAAAGGCCTTCATTTCCCTGCAAGTCACTTTAATCCATATTCCAATAGAAAGTTTATGCTAGGAACCTGTTTTGAAGTTTTAATGTCTTTTTAAGGCCTCTTAGACCATATTTGGAAGGACCTATTTAAGCTCCTAGCCACAGCTCTAAATGGTGATTAATATAAGAAAATGGCATTGTGAATTTGGCTTTTAAATTGCATGGCACAATGGAAATGCATGCTTTAGTTTCTCAGAAAATTCTATAGCTAATGATGTATGCTTTGTACGTTCGGCCTATGTAATATATAGGTCTTTAGATTCATTTTTGCTAGCACCATTTTTTAGTTCCACAACCTTTTAGCCTTGATCTTCTATGCCTAAGTTTTTTCGCACGGTCCTGTCTAATCCAAAGTTGTACATTCTCTTCTCCATCCCATCAATAGGCAGTTCATATAACTCAAATTTTTATCATTTCTTCATTATAGAGGGACAAAAAATTCAAAGCTTTTTTGAAATTTTGTCATATAAATCAATTAATAACATTATAGTAATGTCTAATAACCCAAAGTACCAATTAAGGCTGACAAAATGGATATAGCACTATAACATTCCAAAATCCAAAAGCTTTTACTATATATTTTGCTGGCCAAAGATACCCATCATCTTGTACAACAACTTTAAATGCATTTCAGAAGGCATAGCCAAAAATGTTCTCATGTCAATTGGATTCTTTAACAAGTAGAGAAGAGGATCAACTTGATAATATTGAGGTACACCAATATTTTTTAACTTAGCAAACAGTTCTTCTTTAGAAAAAATGTGGCTGTGAAGTTTTAGCAATTTCAACTTGCTTTTCATCTATTGAAATTCCTTTTTCAGCAATTGCCTTACCTTCTTTCAAAGCCTCAGCTACTCTAATCATCCCAAAGTTGATAATCTCAATTTGTTTTTCAAGTTAATCTACCATGGCAGCCTTATGTTTCTTTGAAGTATTAGTTTGAGATGGAACATCACTAGGAGACATGTTTTCAAAAGAAAAAAAGCGAGAATCAATAGCAGCAAAAGATTTATCAACCTGTCTTTCCTCTCTTGCCCATTGACGAATCCTTTCTTTAGCCCTGATAACACCTTTTCCATTAGCAAGATCTTTAAAGAAATGCATCTCCAACTTATCATAGTGAGAGATTGGTGTATGTTTCCATTTCTTCATATCTATATTAGCCTACAATAGGTAGGAAAAATATAAAAATTTTCATTTCACTGTAGGGCAGAAAATTAAGAAGAATATGAGATTTTCACAAAATAAAGAATAATAAAAAATTATAGGCTCTATTTTCTCTTTCCACAAACTTGGTTCGGCTTCAAATAGTTTAGTATCCGGATTCCATCCAAATCAACTATTTCCATAAAAAAGATCATAGCAACTTCCAAAATTATTTTTCAATGTCCTCAAATGATTTTTAACATGTTCTTTGTCAATAGTGAAATGGTACGTGATTTTGATGTCACGATTTCGGTAAGTGTATCTTAGTCGAGTGTTGTGTGTAGTGTAAACAAGTGTCATTCCTATGAGAATATTTTGTATTATTAGAGATGTACTACCCTATTTAAGTTGGACAAATTAAAACATAAATATAAAAATATTAAAAATTATGAAAATATTAAAGAACTTAAATCAATGAACAAAACAAATCCTAAGATATAACTTCATCTGTTTTTAATCTTTCACCTGGTCGAATCTTTTCAAATCTCTTAAATTTACTAGCTAAAGAATTATTATTAATGATGATAGATTTCCGCAAGATTAGATTCACATAATGATCAAGTAATGAAATACCCAATGGTCATGCAGTTTTAATTAAATCAAATTGCATTAAGTAAATGTGAAAAATCTATAATCTAAAGTTTCCTCTAAAAATCCCACATGCAGAATTAATCTTCTATCGATTTTATAGCTCGATGTGGATTTTATTGGATTGGACTAATATCCTATAATTATATTGATGGTGCATACATTTAATCTCAAATCATATAAAATGCAAGACTAAACATTTTGAAGAATTAAGACCAATAATAATATCTTGTCGCACAATATAATCATGCCAATAAATTTTAAGGAAAAGAAATAAATTCAATTCATACTATTAATTAAAAATAGAATCCATTAAGTTCTAAGAACAAAAAAAAAAAAAAATTAACTAGACATATTAAAGAAAAACAAGAAAATAAAACCCTAAAATTTGTGTGGAGAAAGTCTGGGTGCGGAACTCGTTCATTTCTTGCGTGTGCTTTGCTTGAAGTTCATTGAATTCCTAATCTCTTTGCCACAGTAAGTCCTTCAAATGGCTCACCTCTTGATTTAACTGATTTATATCTACCCTGACTGCTGGTGGGGTCGAAGAAGATGAACCAGGGAATTTGTAAGTTCTGCTCAAAGAACCTAGTCCAACCACTCTACCCCCTTTTGCTCCACCAGTCAACTCGAGCCATGTATTTATGTTATCAACAGATGGCTCAGATCCACCAGCATCATCACTAGCACTCGAGCTTCTGCGTGACATCTCATCATATCTCTCCTGTATTGTCATGAAAAAAATTAAAATAAATTTTCAATAACAATATAATACAAGCACATATAATCTTGATTAAATATATATATATATATATATATATAAGGAAAATAAAAAAATTAGTAACATAAATCATTAGACTATATAGAATATCAATTATGAACATTCATATTAATATTGAATAAGTTAAAAGTTATGGGAAAAAAAATTCTCTATCAAGTAATTCATTAGAAATAAAAAAATGAACTTAACAATAAAAATAAACTTGGGAAAGACTAATCTAATAAATTTATCTTCCTACATTGTTATGATATATTCAAGATAATATGATCAAATCAACATTAAAAATGTTCATTAAATAATTGAAAGTTTTGAAATTACAAACCTTAATTGCTTTCGCTCTCTCCCCGCTCCAAGTCTTGTCCTTTTTCTGAAATGTGCGCGTGAAAGTTTCTATGAATGAAGGCTCGGTCCCCGTTTCTTTGGCCTAAAATAAAAAAACACTGTTAGAAATAATGAAATAGTTTAAATTAGATTACATAATTAGTGTTTGTATAAAATTACCAATCTATTTCTATGTTCACCGATATTGATCGAGCCTCCCGCATACGTCGCAGATGATTCCCCTGAATTATAAACTCGGTTCTTTTTGTTCTGCTCACTCCTTCTTTTGCTCTCCTCCGATTCCCAAAAATTGACAATCATGCCCCAATTTTGTTCGGTGATGCAATTTTGGCTTTTTTCCGTGTCTCTTCGCATGATTTAAAACGTGTCGAATGTGATCACCACATTTTTTCTTGAAAATCCTTTTTACTTCCAACTCTTCAGTCTCGTCCCACGTGAATACTCGCTGCAATGAAAAAAAACCAATTGATTATAAAACTATTAACTTAATTTTATATATAAACTGATTAGAATAATTTACCTTGAACTCACTCCACCATAACTCTTTTGTCTCTTCCGGAGTGCTTGTGTAAGACATCGAAGCCCCTCCCCAATGGTTATTCACGATTCTATTAAGCTCGTGAATAACATGTACAGACTTTGTAAATCTATCATAAATTTTCAAACAAACAATGTTAAATAAACAAGATAGTTAAAAGAATAATTTGTTTTATAAATAAAAGAAATAATACATCTGAAATTTTAAAATTTTGTACTTACGAATCTCCGTAAGGGGCTATCAACTCTCGATTGTCTTCCCTATCTGCATACGAGTGTTCCACCGAAGGGACTGGAGAAGGTACATTACTAGCCATTTGTTGTGAATGCGAAGGACCTGCAACAGAAGGGGGAGGCGAAGGTATATTACCGGCGAGGGAATGGGATTGCGAAGGTACTGAAGTGGACTGCGATGGTGAAGTGTGTGATCTTCCATCAGAATTTCGTCTATGGCCACTACGTCGAAACTGTCGACCATAATATATTATTAACAAAAATAATAAATAAAAATTGGATGTTCATCAGATGTATAATAAAAAACATGAATAAACTTACCATATTTAATTTGATAAATTAAATGCGACAAAAAAGACACCAATATATCAACAAATCTTCTGTAATGACTTATAGAAAAAAGATAATGCATTAACAAATCAAATATATAAATTTAAGAATGAGACAGTAAATAGTTAACAAATTGAGTAACGAAATTTACAAATTAAAAGTAAACTAACTTAGGCACTAAAAAAAAAGATTATCATATATCAAGATAAATATCCGATTTTTATTATATTAAGAGAACAAAACTTACCCGTCATCAAAAATCAAAATCCTTATTGTCATTCTCATCCTCATCCTCATCATGTGTCTCAAAATTAGACTCTTCAACATCATTATCATCAACATCCTCATCCTCATCATCCCAATCCTCATCAACCTCATCATCTGTCTCAAAATTAGATTCTTCATCGTCTTCTTCGTGAATTTCACTTGCATCCACATCTATCACTACTCTGCTGGGATCTAGTAACGTTGGAATATTATATTCCTCGGTCTGAAATGTATTAGCAACTTCCTCTTGTTGATATGCTATGTCTTCCCGATGCTCCTCAATTTTTTTCCGTGCTTTCATTTTACAAACAGCCCACCAATCAATTTTGTCACGTTTCAAACTAGGATATGAAGCATAAAATACTTGAATCGCTTGTTGTGCCAACACAAATGGTTCATATCTCTTATACAATTTCTTATGATTTATTTCAACCAAATTAAACTGTGGATGCACTTTTATTCCTTTGACAGGGTCAAACCAACGACACATAAATAAAACAATCCGTAATTCTGGACCAGGGTACTCTACCTCTACGATTTCATCCAACAAACCATAAAAATCATTTTGACCTCCACCATCATTGGATGACTGAACACAAACCCTACTATTCATTGTCGTTTTTCCCATTCCATATTCTTCAGTATGAAAATTATACCCATTTATGAAATATGCTGGCCAAGTTCGTACCATTGATTTTGGACCCCATGACAGATGGATTAACAATTCTTGATCAACTTGAGATTGATTATCATGGACCTAAAGTCAAATAAATATGTTAATATGTTTTAAAGTAAATATTTAAATAATTTATAGTGTACTTACATATTTTTTGAACCATGGTGCAAATTCTTCATCGCAGAAACGATCAAACTCATGTGTCGAAAGTTCAGAATATACGTTTTGAAAAATCCTACCATCAAAGAAAATAAATTTTAACAGAAACAATTTACGACATAAGAAATACATAAAATAGGAAATATATACTAACTCGAAATATGACGTCACTTCTGGATGTTCGAGAAAATATATGTGTGGGCTGCCCGCCATTCTTGACCAGTTAAGTATCTACGCTTACATGGTCCACTTGGTCAACCAAGGTAGTTAAAAATTGAGAATGACTTCAAATTGGGATCAATAGGACCCTCATAATTTCTTCCCGCTCTTCGCCTCTTGCACTGAACGTGAGGCTCAAAATAATATGAAGCAAACGTTATTACTTCCTTCACAATGTATGCATTGACAATAGAGGCTTCAACACGTGCCTTATTTTTCACTTTCTTTTTCAAATGATATAGGAATCTAATTGTAATAAAACAAAATGTATTAGAAAATTATATGTAATGAAATTAGTAATTTTATATGCATTAATAACGAAATATAAAAGATGAAAAACTCACCTTTCAAATGGATACATCCATCAAAATTGGACAGGACCTCCAACTTTCGCTTCATATGGCAAGTGAACCAAAAGATGTTCCATGGAATCAAAAAATGACGGTGGAAATATCCTTTCTAAATTACACAAAATGATTGGAATCTCTCTCTCTAACTTCTCCATCTGTGAATGTCTCAACACTATCGAGCAAATATCATGAAAGAAAATGCTTAACTCCGTAATGGCACCCCAAACAAAATTTGGTAATAGTTCCTTAAAAGCAATAGGAATTAGTCTTTCCATAAATATATGACAATCATGACTTTTTAAACCAATCAACTTACATTCCTTCAAATCGACACATCTTCCAAGATTTGAGACATAACCATCAGGAAACCTCAATGATTTCAACCATTCACAAACAATCCGTCTCTGATCCTTACTCAATGTATAAACTGCCTTCGGTTTTGGTCCCCTACTACTTTCATCGACATCAAGAGTGGGCCGTTTACAAATGAGTTGCATATCTTTTCTTGCATTCAAGTTGTCTTTTGTTTTTCTAGTGATATCCATCACTGTATTTATCAGATTATCAAAGACATTCTTCTCGATATGCATTACATCGAGATTATGATGAACCAAATGACTCTTCCAATATGATAAACCCCAAAATATACTCTGTTTAGTCCATTTATGTGAATGACCATAGCCATATGTTGTACCATGTGGCTCTTCAATAACAGATGGAAAGTTAAGGACTCTATGCCAAATTTGTTCACCAGTTAATCTCAATGGAGGAGGTGTTCTTTTAATTCTATTCTTAGTGAATTCTTCTTTATTTCTTCTGAATTTATGAGTTAACGGTAAAAATTGTCTATGATAATCAAAATAACTCGGTTTCTTCTCATGTTTCAATCTGAATGACTTTGATCTCTCCATACATATTGGACATCCTAAAATCCCAGCGGTACTCCATCCCGATAACATACCATAAGCCGAAAAGTCATTTATGGTCCAAAGAAGAGCAACTTTCATTACAAACATCTGATTGGTATGAACATCATATGTAGGAACACCTCCATCCCATAATTGTTTCAACTCCGCAATCAATGGTTGCATATAAACATCTATTAACTTCTTCGGATTTTGCGGGCCAGGCACGACCAATGTTAAAAACATATACGGTGTCTTCATACACATACCAGGTGGAAGATTATACGGAGTTAAGATAACTGGCCAACAAGAATAAGTTCTTCCTGATTTGCCAAATGGAGCAAATCCATCAGCATAGAGACCTAACCTAATATTTTGAGTCTCTCTGGCAAACTCAGGATATGTTCTGTCAAAATATTTCCACGCCTCTGCATCTGAAGGATAACACATTAACCCATCTTCTGTTTCATGATTTGCATACCAAGTCATGTGTTTAACAGTAGTCTCGGATGCATAAAGCCTTTGTAACCTAGGAGTTAAAGGCAAATAAAACATTTGCCTGTATGATTTACGTCGCTGATTACGACCCGACCTCCTAGTACTCTTATATCTACATTGATTACAGAATTTACAAAAATCTGCATCTTTATCATCTCCCCAATATAGCATACAAGCATTTCTGCAAACATCAATTCTTTCCACCGGAAGACCTAATTCTTTCACCAGCTTTTTCATACTGTAGAAATCATTGGGCATAATGTGATCACGCGGCAATACTTCTCCAATAACTTGAACAAAATCATTAAAACAATCCTCAGACACATTATGCTCTGCCTTGACATTCAACAGTCTTGCGGTTAGAGATAGCTTAGTGGTTTCTCACAACCAGCCCACAAAGGTTCATCTGCAGCTCTTAACACTTCTTGAAATTGGAGAGATGATTCATTATTCACATTTTCATCAACACCAGGTACTTCTACCTCCTCCAATGGTGATGCATAACTAGTATACTCATGTTCAAATGTTGGAGCAAAGCTAGAATTTGCAGTGCTTCGTTTGGGAACAAAATTCGGACCCGCTGCATCAATTACCATCCTCTGATATGGATTCAATTGATCATAATAACTCTGATTCCCACTAACTGAGAATTGTCTGTTTCGTCCAAACTCCTCATCAGAAATGAACGGTTCACCATGACATGTCCAATTATAGTAATTCGGGGTAAAACCAAATCTACAAAGATGTTCCCTAACTTTGTCACACTGAAAAAATTTACCATTACGACACCTTCTACACGGACACCTTAGCTTATTCCCATCCATAAAATCAACATGACTACAAGCAAAATCTAAAAATTGTTCCAACCCCAAAAATAAACTCATCAGTTAAACCCCGACGATCAGATAAGTTTTTTTTATACATCCAACTTCTTTCGTTCTGCATTTTTCCTGTCTCCAAATTTAAAATTTTTAAAATATTAATAAAAACTACTAAATCATCAATAATAAAATCATCATTAATCACAACTAAGTTGATATAACAATAAATAATAACGTTGATCGCATAAAAATTTAACATTAATCTCACAGTATAAATTAAATATTATAAAAGTAACATTAAATTTAACACAACTTAACATCATCAATAATAATAAACCTAATTTAACAAAAATTGAATATAATAATAAATAATATTATTAACTTAATTAATATCAAACAAATTAACTAAATTATTACAATAACATTAAATATTATCATATAATCAAATAAAATAAAAATTATTAAACATTTAACAATATTGATTATTTAACTAATCGAAATAAGATTTACTATAAATTACAGATTATTGTTAACATAATGTTTCATCTAATCAATGATCAACAATTTTGATTCTAATTTTATATAAAAAATTAAAATTAACAAATCCAAACATATCATTAGATCAACCACTAAATACAAAAAAAAAATAAACTAATATAGAAATAAAAACAACACAAACATATAAATTTACATAATTGTATTTTCCAATTATTACAATACAAATTAAAACTTTTCTCACCACCAAATAATAATTCACCGATGGGCTCAGATATCAACAGCAGCAACAGCTTCCAATCCAAATATTCGATAATCGCAAATCTTGACACATCAAAAACAATTATAAATAATTAATATATTATTAAAACAATACAATAAAAACATTTTATAAATAAAATTTGTCAAATTTTTTTTTTAAATAATTTTGCATAAAAGGGGCTACAACGGGACGGGACGGGCCGGGTCGGGCCCAATGGGCCTACCCAGGGCCGTGAAATGGCCTAGCCCATGGGACACGCACGCAGGGGCCAATGGCCCCTGCGCGACGCTGGGCAGCGCAGGGGCCGTGCCCCTGCGCGAGGCGGGGAAGCGCAGGGGCCAGTGGCCTTTGCGTTAGGCTGGCCAGCGCAGGGGCCGAGCAGGGGCGAGCGGCCCCTGTGCGCGGCAGGGCCGCGCAGGGGCGGCGGCCCCTTGCCGCGGCTGGCCCGCGAAGGGCAGATCCGGCAGCTTGGCCGTCGGATCTGGCTTCTATAGCGCAGATCTGGTGGCTTGGCTGCCGGATCTGGCTTCTACAGCCTGCGGCCGAGAGAGAGAGAGAGAGAGAGAAAGATTACCTATCACCATCGCAGATTCGGCATCCCTTCCGCCATCCCTTCGCAGAACCACCTTCGCGTAATCATCTTCGCAGAACCACTGAGGGAGAGAGCGAGAGACAGAGTGAGAGTGAGAGTGAGAGTGAGAGAGTGAGAGTGAAAGAATGTGTGAAGTATAGATTTTAGGGACAAAATATATTTGTCCCTAAATTCGTCCCTAATTCAGGGACGAAAAATGAATTCGTCCCTGATTTAGGGACGAAAATAATTCGTCCCAGAATTCGGAAAAAATTCGTCCCTGATTCAGGGACGAAAAAAAAATTAAAAAAAAATTTAAATCAAATAGCTTTTTTATTTTTTAAAATAAAATTAAAAATAATTTACAATAAGTGGTATGATATTCCAAGTTTTCAATCTATCACGCGAACTAATATAAGTAAAACTATAAATATTTTTCGGTGGAGAAAGATTTGATATTTGGCATTGTTATAAAGATTATAAATATTTTTCGATCAAGATTATAAAATCTGTTAATATTATATGGGATGGTGTAGGAGCATACTTACCTAAAAAGGCTATCCCGGTGAATCCCACTTTAATTTTAATAACCCTTCACGTTTAAAAATGACACAATTAGATTATTGTACGGCAATGGAAAATAAATTTTTTAGAACTTTACAAATTATGTGAAGTTTACTTTCAAATATCTTCTTCTTTATTGATTTATAAATTTATATTTTTTTATAAAATTATATTAAACTTCAAATTTTTTTTAAACTTTAAATAACAAAAATTAGAAGTGGAAATCAACTCTTCATTTAGCTTGAAGCACAGGTTAAGAGGGAAATTATATAGAAATCAAACGCATGATATGTGCTGGGTGGTTGTATAATTCATAATAAACCTTCTTACTTTCAATGATAGAGATTCGACCACTCTGTTAACATATATATTAAAAAGAATTCCTAAATCATTAAAATTCGTAAACAATTATGAAAATTTTATCATTTCTATTCTATGCAAAATTAAAATAGTGGTGAATGTTAATTTAATGACGTGCATGATTCATCCAATGAAGATATCCGCCAACCTCCCATTTGTTTGTGAAGTATACGCAAAAAAAAAATCATCCCTATGGAAAAAAAAATCATTTAGGGACGAAAAAAAAATTTGTCCCAAAAAAAAATTCGTCCCTATTTTAGGGACGAAAAAGAAATTTCGTCCCTGATTTTGGGACGAAAAAGAAATTCGTCCCTGAATCAGGGACGAAAACAAAATTCGTCCCTGATTCAGGGACGAAAAAAAAATTCGTCCCTAATTGAGGGACGAATGGATAAATTTGTCGCAAATTTAGGGACGAATAATTTATTTGTCGCAAATTTAGGGACGAATGTTTATTTCGTTGTAAAATTTGGGACGAATTATAAATTCGTCGCAAATTTAGCAACGAATTTTAGGATTCGTTGGAAATTTAGCAACGAATTTATTATTTCGTCGCAAATTTGCAACGAATTTTGCATCAAAAAATTTTCGTCAAAAATTTGCGACGAAATTTGTAACGAAAATATTTTTTGTTGTGAAATTTGCGACGATTACTTTTTTGTTTCTAAAGTCGTGGCTAATTAGCGACGAAATTTATTTTTGTCGCTAAATTTGTGACAGATTTGCGACGAATATTTTTCGTTGTAAAATTTCGTCGCTGAATTCTTGTTTTTTTGTAGTGACAGGTTTAAACATTTTGAAGTATTAAGGTCAACAATAAAATCTCATCATACAATAATCATGCTAATAAATCTTAAAGAAAATAAATAAATTCAGTCCAATATATTAATTAAAAATTGAATCCATCGAATTTTACAAACAAAAGAAACTAACTAGACATATTAAAGAAAAACAAGAAAATAAAACCCTAAAATCGGTGTGGAGAAAATCGTGGGAGACGAATGTCCTCTTATTTATAGAACTAAAACCCTAAGTCATGGAATCTTGGAAACTTGGTGTTGTTGTTTGATTTGAAAACTTGTTTTTGTTATGATAAGTATTATCTTCTTTCTTCTCCAAAACTAGAAAACTTTCTCCTTATCTTAAATTTGAAGACTCTTGGAGTTTTAGCAACTTTATCTATTAAATCACATATTGAATAAACTCAAGTTATTGCCTTCTTTAACAAGGACCAGACCTTCTTAAACTTCAGCATTGCAGCAATTTCATCAAAATTTTTAGATATGTTTTGGCTTGGATCAACTTCTGGACTCTTCACAAGATTTGTGGGCCTTGAAGTTTATTTTTTAACCCAACAAGAATCACCATAATCGGTCATTGGAGTAGAAACTTATGCCTAAAATACTAACAACAGTCTGTCCAGTCTAAAATTCCTTAATTATGCCCAAAGTTTCCTAAAACAAACCCCACGAAATTAATTATTGTAATAACATAAAATGAAGTCTAAAATAATCCAAAAAATCATAAATAAAGATTAAAATAATATCATTCAAGTGTATAAAATTATTGCTATCATGAAATCAAAATTTTCATTACAAACTTTCACAATGTAGGTGTAAATTGTCGTCATCCATTACCATCAATTCTAATTCCTTTGTCTTTCTTCTCAATGAATGCATTGAGAAGAACCTCATGCATCTCATCCTTCTATATCAACTTCTCCCTCCTATCTTCATTACCTTGAAGCTGTTGTTTTTTTTTTTTTAATTTTTCCATATGTATATAAAATGCTAATAAACAATTAATATATTCTAAATGTGGTTGAGCATAACATCATGTTTTAAAAAATGGTCATTGTGAAACGCGAAATAGAATGTAAATGTATCATCTTATCAAAAACAATGTAAAACATGATATAGAACATAAATAAAACATTACATCATCTTACAACAAACAATTAAGTCATTGGCAATATAATAAAAAATCATCCCACATTTTTTTTTTAATTTTATCCCTCAACTTAAACCCCCACGCATAGTTGGCATCATTTACTGAATCAACATAATTGTTTATTTCAATTTCCTGCTCCATTAGTTCGCAATCAACTTTAGCCAAAATGTCATCATCAGGATCAACTCCTAATAAGAAGTTATGCAATATGCAACACGCCGATATAATATATGTCACGGTATCAACACAACAAATAGAAGCTTATCCTCCACCAATGATTGGGAAATGTTTTTTAAGCACTCCAAATGCTCTCTCAATTACATTTCGCAATGATGCATGGCGAAGATTAAACAACTCATCAGCATTTTTAGAGGATTTGTGGAGTACTCCTTCAAGTGACAATGCACACCTCTAAATGGCAAGATGAGTCCACTCGTTAACATATATCCCACATCTACTAAATAATATTTTTCTATAAATTTATAGCATTAGTTAATATCATATAAGCCACAATCTATGGTAATCTACAAATTAGAATATTTACGGCAATAGGACATACCTCTAGATATATTAAAATTATCCTTTCTAGTTAAAGCATGTTTTTAGGATCCTTGAATCAGATGCAGTTCCTTCCCATCCATGTAAAACATATGTAGATCTCATATCAAAATCACATGCGGCCAACACATTTTGTGTTGGCCACTCTTTTCTCCGACAATACCTTGGTTCATCAAATTTAGAAACTTTTACTCAAACATGAGTTCTGTCAATTACACCAACGCATTTCTATAACTTAGAGAAAATTTACATTAATTTATCATATAGGGCAATAGTTATATTAGCAATAAGAATTATTATAGATATATTTACCTCAAAAAATGGAAAATATCTTGAATTATACAAAATCTAAAGTGGAACAACAGCTCCTGTTGGTTGTCTAAAGAAGACATCTTCAAACGTAAGTATTGTTTTCAAGACATCATGGAAATAATGACTTATCATCGTGGATGATTGATGAAAAAAGAACCTAATATTTTTATTTTTATTATGATGTGATCTAATCACAAAAATTTTGCAACTTGTTCTTCAATTAGTGAGTTTCGATTATCATGAAATCCTCCAGCGCCACAAAGTATCTTACATAATCTTACAAAAGTATGTGGTCTCATATAAATTACATCTTTTGCATAATTGTTAGTACTCAATTGATACATTAATTCATTCTCGATTCCCTTCTTTCTAGATTTTCGGCATCGAGATTTGGACTCCTTTCTATATAACTATTGTGCATGGCTATTCCTAGTAAATAAATTGCATTTATTACATAGTAAAGAATTTGGACAGTAGCCATACGATGTCATCGTTCCCACTCATTACTTATAAGTCACTATCTTCCATGGTTTCATTATTTCCAAGGGAAGAGTAGGACATGTTCATTTAGCATATTCAATCCAACACAAATGAGCTAAAATTAGTAATTCTAAAGAGCAAGAATTGAAGGGAAATCCAAATATGTAAACTATAAGAAAAACCACAAGGAAAAAAAATATCAGATTTTACTTGCTGAGGAGTCATCACAAAAACACTTCTCGAAAACTCCTACTAACAATTGAACCACAAACACTTCAAGGGACAAGTCAAACAATTGCCAAAAAATTGGCCTTTATCTTGAGTTAAACAAAATCAATTCTGGGGCACAAAATTCACAACTTACATCATGCATATAAACATACACATGCAATGGTCAGGAGCAAACAAAGAAACCTGTTTGACATATAGATTTGGGAAAAAGGAATAACTTGTAAAAAAGTATAAGAAACATTGTCCAATTAGGAAAACAATAACAAAATCAAGTCAGATTAGAATTAAAGAATCCAATCATATATAAGGGGACCCTCCCAAAAAAAGTTAAAAATTTAGAATAAAAATCAAACAAAATTTAAACATTTCCAAGAAATTGCCATAAATATATGGGCAAGATCAATGGGAATTAATTAGAAATCAAACAGCATAAGAAAAAGACATCAACATCAAATCAAACCCTAGAGAGAAAGAAACGAACTCTGAAGAAGCATCCTTCTATGTTCTACAACTTCTTGAAAATAGAGATTAAAGAGAGAGGGTTTTCTTTTGTTTCAAGGGTAGCACAACTAACAATAATTAAAGGGATTATATTTATATATAAAAAGGAAAAGAAGAAGAAGACGTTAAAATATCAATAACTTTACTTGACAAATTCTGATTACCTTAAACAAAATTGTCCTAAAAATCATGATCCAAATTTTTTGAGACCTTTGAGAGAGCGGTGGTAATGGGAAGAGTAGGGACAAGGGGAAGAAGGGTTTAATTTCTGTATTGAAATTGCTTTTAGGTTATGACAAACATGTAAAATTGAAAACAAAAAAAAAGAAGGGAGAGTTTTGTCTACAAATTTCATTGCAATCTCAATTCATTCACAAGTGGAACAAAACTTTTGGTGATGTGGAGGGGATGATATTTCATCCCTCTTTTACTTCCATCTCCTTTCTCACTTATCACCCCTCTTTTACTTCCATCTCACTTTTCACTCTAAACCAAACGAGATAATCTCCTATTTCACCTCACATTTACTTCCCTTCCCTTTTCCTCCCACTTTACACTCCAATCAAATTTATGGTCAGTTAGATTAACTATACTTAATATCAAGTGTGATAAAAATTGAAATTTTAATTCTACAGACAGTAGTCCACATATACAATTGAAAAAAATATCTATAAAAATGAGAAAATATAAACTCCCGTTAAAACTATATATCCTCAAATGACATGGCATCCATACGAGTAGTATGCTCATGAAATACTTTAGCTGACACTCCCTTAGTAAGCTAACCTACAATCATGGAGTTTATACCTTTGTGTTCTATAAATAGATATTCATTTTGAATCTTTTACTTAACAACTAGGAACTTGAAGTTTATATCTTCTGAGTTTGTTGAGCTCATAAGATTGTCGGCTTATGGTTACAAAATAACTTGAGTGATATATCAATAACAACCACTATGTGCAATCCTATTAAAAATTTTCATAGCCATTTTTCATGATTGGATGCTTTATAATATGATATGAACTCTACCGCTATGGTAGAAGAGGCTATAAGAGACTGTTTAATATAGAAACTATAAAAGACTACTCAACACTCTTTTAGGAGATAGCACCCCTACTAACAAGTAGATATAGCTTGACATAGATTTCAGACTACCTTAGCATCGAACTAAATCAGAGTCAATATATCCAACGATCTCAAACTGATTTGACTTTTGATACGTGAGCATATATCTTCTTTTTTTCTTTGTAAATACCACAAGACATGTTTGGCTACTTTCTAATGGTCTATTATGGAGTACTTAAGTACCTACCCAACATCTCTGTAATATACGCAATATCTGAATACGTACAAATCTGAGTATACATAAGACTCCTGACTACTGATGCATAAGAAAACTTATGCATTTTACTTAGTTCAATATTATTCTTAGAGCACTGGTTAAGACTAAACTTGTCCCCCATAGCCACGGGGCATCATCTTTGTAAAACCCTTTTGATATAATTTTTTTTGTGATAATTTGAGAATTCCCTAAGAATGATCTTGGTGAATCTAGATCTCTAATACAAAAGAGATCTCACCTATATGTTTCATTTCAAAATTTGTAACTAGAAATCTCTTAGTTTCATGCACTAAATCTATATCATTGCTGGCAAGCAATATATCGTTGACATATAAAAAAAATATATATATATACCTACTCCCATAGAACTTATGGCACATACAATCATCAACCAAATTACAAAAGAGATGATGACTTTGTGAAATTTAAAGTACCATTGTCAGGATGCTTGATTGAACCCATAAATGGATTTCTTAAATTTGTAAACCAGCTCCTTTGAGTCTTCTGACCTATAGTTCTTCGATTGCACCATATAGATCATTTCATCAATATCGCCATTTAGAAACGCCCTTTTAATATCCATCTGATCTAACTCAAGATCAAAATGTTGCTAACTAGGATGTGACTGGATGAGATTCAACGAGTCAGGATGCAGCACGTGTTGGAGAAGAATGCAAAATGACATTATTTTAAGCTTCTTCAACTTCTTGAATGCAGCTTTTTCAAACAAACTTCCGATATTTGAGTGGCACGTGATAGCACATGTGTTGTTGTATGTCGATCTCACTACCACTATTGTTATTGGTGGAAGACGTAGATCAATTTGGTATATACCAAATAACCACCAGATGAACCGATGAGTAGCAAAAGATCATAGAGTTGGCCCTGATCACAAGCTTTATCAGGATGTTAATTGCTGTTTTTGGGACCTTCTAGCAATGTTTGAGGGTACACGCACTCTGGATGAGGTTAGAATTTGTTTGGCCAATAGTGCCAAGTGTGTAGAACATAGTGATGTGCCTAGATGTTAGATCTAACAACGTTGTATTGATGGTGCATGGGCATGTGGATGGCATGTATGGTTACTATTTTGGCCAGAAACTAAGATAACTTAGGAGACAAAATAATAGGTTTCCTGTTCACCTATATAATTCAATTAATATAATTATATTGAGAGAACTAAATTTGAAGAGGAAAAAAAAGTGAGGGTTTTGACCTATTAAAAACCCTAGAGATTTTTTTTAACTCTTTTTTGAAAGAGAGCTTTGATATCATGAAAAAAATAAAGAGAAAAATAATGTGAGAGAGAAAACTCTATATTTTATTGTGTGTATAATATATTAAACAAATAGGATATTTATACAAGTTAGGATCTATACATAAAACGGAAACCCTAAAATCAAATATTTTCCTGAATATATGAAATGTTAGCCCATTGTGATATTTGGGGTAACATAACTTGAGATATATAAAAAGATACTAGTAATCGTAAGAAACATCTGACATAATGGCACCATATGGTGTTATGTGTATTTTATGAAAATATTTAATCTTCCATATATTAATATATGGAAAATAACATATATGTTAACAACGTGGAAGTAAACAACAAAATAAAGACCATAAAAGCACCCAAAAATGGGCCCGGGGGGACACATACAAAGAGTTGCAAAACATGCATAATTTAGAAATAACTAACGCTTTTTACCCCGCCTATAAGAAATAGAGACTTAAAATAGAAAAAATAATTTCATATATGACCATTCATAATGAATTTTTTTTAATATATAAGAGATGTTCGAATTCAAAATCTTTAAGGTAGGGAATGAGCTATAACTTATTGTTCATAATGATTTCTTTAAATCTATTAAAATTTGAAAGCAAATTAAAAACTAAGAGAAAAAATCATGGAAGTAGTCAAGAATTCCAATTTGATGGTTACTTTAGTTGCACAATGAGAAACAACTAAAAGTTTTTCACTCATGTTATAAACGGCACACGGGTGGGTTAGACACAAAAGATAATATCATGTTAAGTTTTTCTCATATTATTCCTGCAAAAAAACATTCAAAATTGTTTGAAAAGCAGATGAAGTAATGGTATATCTTGACTTTTATTCATCAACATATGTTAGAAATGAAATTGGGTTTTACAAACCATTTTGCATAATATATCTTTCCCTACTTAATGAATGTTTGGAAGACACTCGCTAAGAATAGAGATCCCCATTTGCTAGCCTCGAGTTGAAATGTTTTAACACAGAATATTGGATTTCTCAAAGTACAATTGATTTAATGGATTATAGGGTTAAGTCTTTTAATCAAAGAAATATCCCCATTCACTAGCTTTGAGTTGAAATGTGTCAACATAAGGTATTCGATTTATCAATGAACAGTCGACCTAATGAGTAAAGGTGCTAAATTTTTAATCAAATATCGAATTTGAATTTAGAAAACGGAAAAGATTATGTTGGGAGTGCACGCCCTAAATTGCGCCCGACAATGCATGGGTAAGATTAGTTGAAATATAATTTCGGATATATATTGTTTATAAATTAAAAATAATAATAATAATAATAATAATAATAATAATAATAATAAAGTCTTTGGTTTAGTCCAAATTAGAAATGCACGTTGGGCTGGGCGACCCGTGAACCAACCTAACCCAACTCTATTGCATTGGGTTGGAGTTAGGTTGGTTCCGATTGATTTGGGGGATTAAGTACGAGTCAATCAAATTTGGACCTAAGCTAAGTTGGGTTGGGTTGGGTTGGGTTTATTGATGGTTAAACCATAATCCCAATTGAACCATCTCAAAATCTTTTGCATTAAAAATATATCTAATTTAAATAATTAAATTAATATATCTAATTTTAAATAGCATTAATTTCATTTTAGTCTAATTAATATGTTTAGTTTAAAAGGAAGCAAAAAAAAAAAATCATAAATATAAAATTATGGGGGGGGGGGGAACCCTGAGAACATCCAGTTCTCCCAACTCTTCATTACCTCCATTTCATGGCTATGGTTGATGCAAGTGCTTTCTCACTCCCTCCGGGAATTTGAATGAGTGGCAATGGAAATCTTGATTGAGTTTTTTCCAATAGGTATGTGTCATGCCTCAACTCTCCGATTGAGCACGTAACAACCGCTGCGTTATCTCGGCATACGGACATGACGTCTCCATATACCAAGATAGCGTAAGACATTTCAAATGTACAATAAATCTTCTAAAACATAAAATCCATCAAAACAAGAAATCATATATACATGCATGCATCAGCACACAATCGGGAGATCCCTATACATGCATACATGTAGTGTGGCTTCAAAATTCTCAGATAGTTCACGAAATTCATAAAACCAAAATAATATATATCAAAATACAACATTATAATCCAAATGTCCCAGTACAAAATAAAACTTTTTTCCAAAAATAATTTCAAACATAAGAATGAAGTCCCAAATCATAATTGTACGGATTTTACCAATACTTGCTCGTAGAATTCAACCAGTATCAATAAAATCCATACGATATGAGATGTATAGAACTTCCTTTCATGGTATAATGATCTACAAATCCCAAAGTAATTATATAATCTATACCTACCCAAATCCAACAAAATAAACTTTCCATCAGCACTAGTAGGCGTCGTCTCTCTATACTTCCTTTGAAAAATATAAAGGAGATGGATGAGTATTTTAAATATCCAGTGAGTGAAGTGCAATGGTATGCAGCATATAAATGAGGCGTGAGGATGGTGATGTCAAACATATATATCAAATCAAATTCATTTTAATAAGAAAATCATTTTTGCATAAGATTTTCCATATAAATCCACCACGACTTAATTAAACAATTCAACAATTCAGCATTCATTTTCATACTTTGGGGGTTGTCAAAAATATTATCCCGCTAATGGCTATTGGGAGGACCCGCAAAGTGTTTTTTTCTTTCACATTTTATTATTATTATTTTTATATAAAATCCTATTTTCGCCTTGACGTTAGCCCCGAGTTTTGTGGGATGCTACCATGTTATCTGGCGGCCTGTGGAGGCTCTCCAACCCACCTCCCCCAAGCCAATTAAACCAACCTTAGCCATGACGCCCTGATGGTCCGGTCCATGGCAAGACTTAGATTATAGTTATTTTTCTAGCACAACTTTTCCAAATTTCTATTCGCAAATCAAATCATACTCAAATTTACAGTAAAACAACATTCAACAATTCACATGAGCATTCATTTGTAATATAAAGTAAACAAATCAATATTTAATTCACGAGTCATGGATTTGTCACAAAATTCATTTCAGGTTCATCACAATCACAAAACAATTATAAATTCATTTCAAAATTCATTTCAAAATCAAATTTATAAATCATATTAAAATCATTTACTCATTTATATGATATATAACCATCCACTCACCTCTAGGGAGGGTATTCACTCCCTATTTCCACAAGTTTTCCAATGGAACCCTATTTCGATCCTCAATTGATTTTTTCCTAAATCCACAATCACAATTATATCATCAATTTTCAATTATTTTTAGGGTTTATCAATTTTTCCTAATTTTTTACAAATCTTAATTCTTCAATTCATGAATACACTCAAATGTCATCGATTGCATTTCATTTATAGACAAATAACATGTTCATAATTGAGCCCAATTTAACCTAAAAGACCACTCAAAGTCGAAAATAAGCATGAATAATTAGTTTTCTACAAGGTAAAAATTCTTTAAAAAATCATAAACTTTTCGATTTTCATCAAAATGTTTCCAACCATATGTCATTTTCAAAGTATGGAAGTCTAGTTTCATAATACGGAGATTGCATTTAAATTGCCTATATGCAGAATAAATTATAATGAAAAAGGTTATAACAGTCCTTAAGTTCTAAGTACAATTTTCAAACTATCCTTCAATATACATACCATTATGTAATTAACAACTTAAAAAAAATCTAAGAAAGATATTGAATACGACAGTATCCTTTATTCTGCAGAATATTCCATTCCAACTCCAAAATCCTAATATTTTCATATACATTTCAATCGAACTTCAAGGAAAGCTACTCTAATCAACCCAATAAGGTTCTATCATCATCTAACATATTTTCTCATACTAGACAGCCTAATTCATGTAAAATTCTAGACTTAAGCTTAATAACTATATATAGAATTTTAGGAAAATATATTTCCTTCAAATTCAACATATTTTCAGGATAAATATACATATTCTCAACTTAAATTCAGTAAAAATTCATTCGAATATTGAAGGGATTAGAAATTCCCTCACCTAGGGTTTTCGCAGTTCGCAGCCTTAACTTCCGTGTACACTCAGTTCAATTCGAAATCCTGCAATGCTTCCAAATCAAAGCAAAATTTAGCAATTAAACCTAATCACTAAGAAAATTCAAAACCCTAGAGCTATGATAAAAAATATGCCCTTACCTGCGTAGTAGAGAAATCGCAAGAATCGCAGCTCACTGCTACTACCGATTGGGGCTTCAGTGAAGGTCGCAGAAGGGAGTTGCAGTGCCAGAGAGAGAGCAGCAGCGCGCGCGAACGGGCAAGAGAGAGAAGCAGGGGGTTGTCGTGCGAGAGAGAGAGAGTGAGAGAGAGAGAGAGAGACGAACGGCCACGAGGGTTGGTGGTGGTGGTCGGAGGAAAACGCAGCCATGAGAGGTAGAGAGAGAGATGGTAGAGAGGGAGAGTACATGGTGGAGAGGGGCGGAGAGATTCGGGAAAGAGAGAGAGAGACAAGCGATCGTCTAGGCGGTGGCGGTGGTCGGAGGAGCCACCGGTGAGTGGTAGAGAGAGACGGAGGAGAGGGAGAACGCGACGGAGAAGAATAAAGAGAGAGTCGAGAAGGGCAGAGAGAGACGAAAGAGAGAGGGAAAGGGGATTAGGGTTTCTAACCGTAATCAACTTTTTTTTTTGGGATGCAGCGTTTTGCTCCAAAACGTTGCGTCTCCTCTCTTCCCCTATGTTTTTTTAAACATACATATTATATATATATATATATTCTTATTTATATATACACACACTGTCACGCCCTGATCCTCAGATCAACCACGCGACAACCGCGTCTCGGTACATGGGTAAAACCTCCCCATCTACCGGGACTCCGCAAGGCTATCAAATTCACAATAAATCATCAGAAGTATAAAATTCTTCAAAAACAAGAAATCACAAAAGCATTACTCATACAAGGAGCCCATCCGGCTCATTCCTGGTCGTACAAACACACACATTTACACACATCGGGGAGTGAGATCCTGTACATGCACGAGTACACAGCAACACACAACGGGGAGCGGGAACCTGTACATGCACGCATGCGATGTGACCATCATGGCCACTCAGAAAGCATTTAACAAACAAGAAGTCCCAAAACATAGCCGTCGAATTTTACCAACACTTACCCGAGGAAAACAAGCCAGTATCGGTAAAATCCTAACGGTATGAGTTGTACAGAACTTCACAAAATCAAAGAAAAAGCATTGAAATTAAGATTTACAGTCCAAATGTCCCAGTATAGTATAAACAGTTTTCCAAAACTAGAGAAATCAAAAGAAATAAAAACAAATCAAAAAAATCGTCGGATTTTATCAATACTTGCCAACAACTCAGCCAGTATCAATAAAATCCGCACGACATGGGATGTACAGACTTCCCTTTCTATGGTTTGCAAGCTATCAATCTCCAAAAGTAACCCTGCATGCCAAATACCTATCCAGTCCGCAAAAATATTTCGCAAGCTCCGTCGAGTAGGCTCCCAACTAAGTCTCCTCTGAAAATGGGGAGAGAGAGGGGTGAGTATAGAGGTATACTCAGTGAGTGGAATGCAATTGTGTGATTATGTTCATAAATAAGGTGTGAATGTGGGGCAGTCAAAGCATATCTCATAAATCATTTCATATACATAAAATCATTTCAATAAATCACATTTCACCAATATACATCCATATCAATTATCCTTTCAGAAAATCCTGGGGTTCCATCGAAAAACACATCCATCTTAGGGCGGCCAAACCCAGACGAAAGCCCGCCAAGGGTTTTTCTATCCAATGTCTCAAAACAAACCTCCTTCCTTGGCGTTGGCTCATACATCACCGGGGTGCACTAGATCTAGTACGACTGCAGCAGAGGGAGGGACGTCTAACTCCCCCGCACATCCAAACCCCAACCCACGTCACCCCGTCAGGTCGCTCCGTGGTGGGAATATGACTATAGTCATTTACGGCACCCTTCATTTCTCAATCAATCCATTTCTCAACAATGTGCCATGCTTTTCAACAAATAATCCACAAATTTCATGCCAAAGCAATTCATAGAGCAATATCAAATAATATATGGCACAAAAGCATTTATAAACATAATGGATGCATTCGTATTTCACAATCCAGTTCAGACAGCCCACAATCACAAAACAATTTATATAAAACATGTAAAAATCTTTCAAAATCATTTTCAAAGCAATTTTAAAACAGGTTTTTCATTTACGAACACAATGAACCGTCCACTCACCTCTAGAGAGGGTATTCACTCTCAAATTCTCAAACCAATCCGAATAGACCCCTTTTTAAGTCCCCAAACGATTAACCTAATCAAACATTGCAATTATCGTCAATTAAAATCTCTATAACAAGGGTTTTCACATTTTCCTAACTTAATTCACCCTTAATTTTACATCCACGATTTCTAAATGCTGATTTCATCACCCGAAAATCATTTATAGCTCTAATGAACTTTAACTACCAATATTTCCTAATTTTTCTAATTTTCTTTCAATTTCACGTAAATATAACATTTTTCATACATATTTCAATTGAAACTCTAAGGAAACCATTCAAATCGACTCAGTTCGATTCTATCATTCTTTAACATGCTTCTTCCGTTTCAAATAGCCTAAGTTGATGAATTATGCATCACATACTTCACTAATTACGTATTACATATCAGAAAATCGCATCCTATACTAATCTAACATATACATATCTTATTACTCTAAATTTAACCCTAAAAGTACTCAATTTATTGAGAGGATCAAAAATCCCTCACCTAGGGTTTCTCGATTTACAGTCCAAGCTTCCAGTCGCCGGTGGATCAAACCTGTAAAAATTTCAATTTACAGCAATAGTTAGAATTAAACCTAACGACTAAGAATATTCAACCCTAGGATCAAACATTGGAAAACCTAGGGTTTCCAGAAGTTTACTGTCCTGCGGCCTAGGGTTTTGAAAGGATGCAATGGCCGCTGGTTTGGGTTGTCGACAGTGGAAAGTGCTCACAGTGAGCACTGCGAGCTACCAAAAGAGAAAGGCTGTGGAAGTTTTGCCATCGCGCGCACAGGAGAGAGAAGGAGAACTTTGTTCGAGCGTGGGAAAAGAGGGAGAGAGGATCGTCGCGCACGCGCAGGGGAGAGAAGAAACAGTTGGCTACGCGCTGGGGATGACTGCCGGAGGAGTTTCAGCCGCGGGTGGTGGAGAGAGAGAGAGAGAGAGAGACTGTGAGTGACGGAGAGTGAGAGAGATTTCGCGAGAGAAAGAGACAGAGAGTGACGGTGCGGGACAGAGAGGAGGCGAACGCGGTGGTTCGCGGTGGCTGCGGTGGTCACGGTGGTGGTTGCAGCGGCGGAGGAGGGCGGTGATGATGGCGGCGAAATCGCGAGGGAGAGGGAGAGCTTCGGTGTTCAGTCGAAGGAGAGGAGGAGAGTGATTAGGGCTGAAAGCCCTAATCGATTTAGGGGAAAAAGGGGGGTGCTGCGTTTCATTCCGAAACGCAGCATCTCTCTGTTTTTTTTTTTTTTTTAATAACTTAATAACTATATATATAATATATATATATATATTTTTCTTCACATTGGAAGTTCCCCAATTTACAAAAAATAAAATATACTATGCATTTGGAACACGGCATTTCCATTATACCAAAAATTTAAAATAAAAACCCCAAAATCAAAAATCAATAAAATTCGAAATTTTCTACTTTATTATAGAAATATTTACAAAACATTCGACTTCACGTTTTCGGTATTACACACACCAATATACATATCCGCATAAACTTACTTTTCACTAAATTTTAAATTTTATAAAAATGGAATTCACTACGAATCGCGGACATGACGTTTTATATATACCTAAAATTCTAATTTAATACCTTAAAATCGAAAATCAATAAAATTTAAAATTTTTCATTATATTATAAAGATATTAATAAAGTTTCTAACACCGGATTTTCGGTATTACAGTATGTGTCGAAGTCAATGGAAATTCTCTACTCCCAGTACCCTTATTCAAGATGTTATCAAATTCCATGAAGGAAACACAGTTGTGAGGCACTGTAGTATGTTAAGAGTAAGAGGAAAAATCAAATTTGGTTCGAATTGTGATCGAGAAGGCCAAGGACTTAAGGCAAGTGGTCCTGGATTTTTGGTGGGTGCAGAGGATGATATCATTGTCAAGAGGTTTGAATTGTTGTTGAGTTAATATATGATCTTTGAGGAATGTAGTCCAGTGCCAAAAACCTTAGTATTGGTATATATATCCTCCACCATATACCAACCATCACCAGTTGTGAGAGTTGCGACCTTGTCTTCTGAGTCCCCTTGAGAATTGAAGGACTCCATTGTCAATTTGAACTTTATATGATAAAATGAATTATTTATTAATGAAACCTGTTAAATGCCGATTGAATAGCCACAAATCTCATCAATCATAAAGAAATCCCCTATATCAAAAGTGATATTTTTATGTTGGCTTATGGCAAGCTCTTATTGATACATCTCTTTTTGTCTGTAGGTATACCATGCGAGGCACTATGACATTTTCCCGCCGTTCCGGGGGAGTACAGGGACCCCATCAGGTTAGACCTCTATAGCTGGCCCACTGGCACCCTTATCGGAAGAAGCCAAATTAACTTATGATCTAATAATTCCTAAACATCTTTATTGAACATTGTTACAAGATATTACTCAAGATTGATCCAAGTAAAAAGCATGACAAATTGAAACTAGAATCAGAGAACACTCACATTGCTAAGAGAAGAAAGCTAAAAATTCAAGCCAGAGCCACTTAGCTTTTCTTCTATGATCCTGTCAAGACGGTTTGCCATATTGACTGTAAGATGATTCTTCCAATCTCCAATCTTGCCTTGCCTGAAAAATATTTTGGTGGGATATTCAAGATCATGCATCACATCTCCAAGTTTTCCACTCTTATTAACCTCCAAATTGCTAAGTGTCTCAAAGCTACACAACTCAATAATCTTTTCCACACAGCCGTCTGCCTTTTCCTGCAATGAAAATGGATAACCAATAAAGTCGGCCAATTTTTTTTAATATATAAGAGATGTTCGAATTCAAAATCTTTAAAAGGTAGGGAATGAGCTATAACTTATTGTTCATAATGATTTCTTTAAATCTATTAAAATTTGAAAGCAAATTAAAAACTAAGAGAAAAAATCATGGAAGTAGTCAAGAATTCCAATTTGATGGTTACTTTAGTTGCACAATGAGAAACAACTAAAAGTTTTTCACTCATGTTATAAACGGCACACGGGTGGGTTAGACACAAAAGATAATATCATGTTAAGTTTTTCTCAGATTATTCCTGCAAAAAAACTTTCAAAATTGTTTGAAAAGTAGATGAAGTAATGGTATATCTTGACTTTTATTCATCAACATATGTTAGAAATGAAATTGGGTTTTACAAACCATATTGCATAATATATGTTTCCCTACTTAATGAATGTTAGGAAGACACTCGCTAAGAATAGACATCCCCATTTGCTAGCCTCGAGTTGAAATGTTTTAACACAGAATGTTGGATTTCTCAAAGTACAGTTGATTTAATGGATAAGAGCGTTAAGTTTTTTAATCAAAAAAATATCCCCATTCGCTAGCTTTGAGTTGAAATGTGTCAACATATGGTATTCGATTTATCAACAAACGGTCGACCTAATGAGTAAATGTGTTAAATTTTTTAATCATTCGAATTTAAAAAACGGAAAAGATTATGCTGGGAGTGCACCCCGTAAATTGGGTCTGAAAATACATGGATCAGGTTAGTTGAAATATAATTTCTGATACATATTGTTTATAAATAATAATAATAATAATAATAATAATAATAATAATAAAGTCTTTGGTTTAGTCCAAATTAGAGATGCACCTCGGGCTGGGCGACCCGTGAACCAACCTAACCCAACTCTATTGCATTGGGTTGGAGTTAGGTTGGTTCCAATTGATTTGGGGGATTAAGTACGAGACAATCAAATTTGGACCTAAGCTAAGTTGGGTTGGCTAGTAATAATGCACTGACTCTGCTGAGAATTGGAGGAGTCCATTGATTCTACAAGGTCTTACTTCACTGCTTACTGGTTTCATTTTTTTATATATAGCGAGTATTCAACTTGCCCTTCATTATTTCCAATATCTTAAGAAACTGTCTCTCTCATGTCTATTTTTTCATTTTTCAAGACTCAAAATGAGATTTTGTTTAAGAAAACCCAATATCAGGGAATAACCAAATTGATATGTTGATATTTACAATGAAATTTATCTTCTACTTTCTCACCCTACATTCTTAGAAAAAAATTTTCATTTTAGTTGGAAGTATATTTCGGATAGAATAAAATAAAATATAAATAAATAGAGATAGGTTGTGATAAATTAAAATCTTCCACATGCCACCGTAATATATATATATATATACCCAAAGTCTATTTTAAAATTAATTTTTATTTAATTATTGCACTCTCTTGTTGTGGTGTATATTTGTTACCTCCTCATTTTTCATGTCTCGGGTCTTCCTGGTCTGGAAGTTGTTTTCATATGAAAAATCGAATGTTAAGGAGTAAGCAATAGATGTGACGACAGAGTGACCTGGACACTAATTGATATTCATTAAAATGTTTGATAGGGGCATCTTACCAAAACAACTATCACATGCATCAAGCCATGCCCGAGTCGTTAACTATTAATAATATTTGATGACGGAGCCGACACGCTCAACGTGGGAAACAGAGCATCTTCAGAGTAAAATAATCGTCACAGAGCCCGACGCGCTCAACGTGGGGGAGTGGGGAATAATAATAATATATAGAGTTTTGTAAAAACAATTCAAATTTCTTCATGAAATTAACAAACATTCTGAAATGTTAAGAATTTTGATGGGACAAACCACGGCTGGCAAATAATCCCAAGAGGAGTGGGGAAGTGGAATATGCACACCATGTACATAAAATAAAATTAGTTATGAGACATGAAAACACCGATGGATTCAAGACCCAAAGGGCAATGAAGACAAATGTTAAGGTAGTCGAGATAGTGAGGGTAAATGTCAGGATAGTAGGAGTAACATAGGTAAGGACATTTACGGATCCATATATAAAATAATGAGATTATTTTGGTCATGCGGGGCAATAACTCACCCTCCCATTTACGTGACTCCGTCACTGCATGAAAATAATATGACAATATAGGGTAAGCGAATGACATTTCAATAATTAACATACATATCAAATCAACATGTAAAACCGTTGATATCTCTAAACTAGGGCACTAAATTTATATATTTAATAATAATAACTATGTTTCTTTGGCTTTCTCAATTTCATTATATTCTTTTCTTTTAAGTGAAATCACATTGTACTCATTTATCATCTTTTCATAATCTTATCATAACTTACTTATTGGGAAGGAGCAAATGTCTTTAAAACTAGTAAAATGAACTTGCAAGTGATAACTCTCTGGTCTAAGAGAACACATGATTCTTATGGTGAAAGTATCAGTACCAAGATCAAAAGTCTTCTTTGTCCAATCCAGTTGTCAAAATCATTTTTGGGTGGCAACTTTACCACATAACCAACTATAGAGGGGTTTTACTTTATATATTATTTAAATTATAAAAGGTTTTATTATTGAAATAGTGATGAAATTTGATCATTTTGTAATAGTCTTAAATTAAAATCTTTTCATTATTTTATACGTGCACATTAGTACCTTATGCATTGCATATAATCGTAATTAAACCAGCACATGTCATCATTTAACCACACCTAAGACAACATATATCACCATCTAGACTAACGTATTAAGGCTTGCATTTATCATTATTTAAGCTAGCAGATTGAGCAAGCCTGTCATATAATTTACTAATCTAATTCTAAAAGACAAAAGCATGTGAAAATGTAACTAAGGGGACAGGGCTGACACACTCGACGTGGGGGACACAGTTTCTTCAAAATAAAATAATCGTCACGGAGCCATCACACACAGCTTGATGGACAGAGTAAACGTGGCCACATCAAATAAAGAAAGGAAAAGGGCCAAGAAGTTGTGAGCATCTTGTTAACTCGAAAAAAATTGCACGATGGAGTTCATGATTTGAATTCAACTACTCGTGTCTAAGAGATACTGCTTCTCTGTTCATTGATTTTTTTTTTCCCATAAGAATGTAAATTTCAATTAGTAATCTTGTATTTTTTGTTACATGCATATAATAATTCATAAATAACATATAACCAAATATAAAACTTTTATATTTATATAATTCGTGAAACCTTCCCACTATCCTTGTAGAGATATCCAAGTGACAAAAAAAATTCTTGTTCAAATATCTTTTTCAAGATCTCATATTCGTACCTTTGTTGGCATTTATATTTTCTCCATTTCCATGTCCTCTATGTGTTAAAAAAAATCCCCAATTATTAAGATTTAATTCAACTATTTTCATAGTAACAAAATATATTGTAATTATTAGGACACGTGCTGTAAAAGGAGAAAGTAATAACATATTGCATAAGCAGGGCAAGCTTGACAGTTAGTATATTTGGTGTGTGTGTGTGTGTGTGTATATATATTTTAAGAAAGAAGACTTGAATTCTATTTATGATGATTTATTTAATAATTGTATGGAGAGAATTATTCTCATTGCATAGCTCTTGACTCACGCACGTCCCATTATATATATACATAAAAAAAAAGTATTATTTTCTTAAAATTTTACTCCCACTTAATTGTCTTTGGTTAATACTTATTTTCTCCTCTAAATTTTCTGGAGGATAATAGTAACCTCAGGAGTTAAGGCATTTATAACCCTAATTAGAGGTTATTATAATTATTATTATTATTATAACTTTCTCTCTCCTATCTCGCACTTTAAAAAAGGAAAAAATAAGTTAACATTATTATAAAAAAAAAAAAGTATAATCCAATCACATAAAGAGAGAAAATTTTTTATGAAAGTTAATTTTACGCTACAAGTTTTTAGAGGAGTTGATTATTTGGTGCTCACGTGTATAAAGTGAGTATGAATTTTAGCACAAATGACGATAAATTTTGGGAAGGAACATTTGGGGAGTGAGACATCTAGTACCAAGTAAACTATTTGATTCAGAGTTATAAATGATTTAAAGATAATAAAATAATATCCAGCAACTTGCAAAGAGTTTCTTTAATAAAGCAAAACAAAGACTCACACATGATGTAAGGTCAGCTAGGGGCACTCATTTTCTCAACAAGACAACAAAAGTTTGTTGTTCTGCAATTGTCAATATAAGATTTTCTGGGTTTTATTTAAGTTGAGAGTCATGCTTCCATACCTTAGCATTTGCCTATTCTTCTTCTTCTGGGCATAGCAAAACAAAGACATCCACTGTTTGGCCACTAAAAACAGAGTAAAAAAACTAGTACAATGGAATACCCACGAATTAGATAGCCAACAAACCAATAACAATAATCAAATCTACTCAACCACAAAAATAAATGAGATTTTACAAGAAAATAAAGAAAATAGAGGACACTAAATTTACATGAAAAACCCTCTAATGCAAAGGGAGAAACTATGGGGCAAATCAGATAAAAATCTACTATGATAAATAAACAGTTACAAAATGTTAATATTTTAAACTCACGCCCAAAACCTAATATTAACAACAAAAGGTAAAGATTACAAGAAATTGTACATCTTTGCAATCCCACAAATTAAGACCAAAGAGAGCCCACACTACAAAAAAAGGCCTTTAATGATCATAAATTTAGTAACGACCAAAATTCTGATCATTAATAATAGCCTTTGGAAAAAAAAAATCGTCACTAAATTTTGATCACCATGTAGGTTTTAGTGACAAGCGTGAAAAAGTGATCATTAAATGGTTCGATGGGAAAAAAGTCTACTAATTTAAGTACCATTAGTGATCAAATTTGGTGATGATAATTTTTCGGGTTACTAAAAGTTGCAAATTTAAGTTTTTAGTGGCGATATTTGTGGTCACTATTCTAAGAGCTTTTAGTGATGATGTCAAATGATCTTGAACTTAGTGACTTTGAACTTTTTTTGTCAAGGGAGTCGAAAGCGACGTCGTTTAATTTTAAGCTCTAAGTAATTTTACACCCTCTTCCTTCGTGAATGCTCTAAGTCCCATCTTGCTTTCCTTCTATGTCTTCGACTTTTTTCCTTGTCTTCGCTAATGTTCACTATTGGTCTTTGCCTCGTCATCGATTGTTCATAAAATCTATCAAGGAGGTAAAAACAAACTCTCTCTCACTCATCTCAAAATGCTTTAGGGTTTAATTTGGATAGTTTTAGGGTTTTGTCTCAAAATGATCTAGGGCTTGATTTGGATAGTTTTAGGGGTTGGGTTTTGAACTTATTTTCTCATATTGTTTTAGGGTTTCATCTCAAAATGATTTAGGGTTTGATTTGGATAGTTTTAGGGTTAAGGTTTTGAACTTATTTTCTCAGATTGTTGCTGGTGATCGACCTCTTGGCTGTTCATTTGCTTCTCCTTAGGTTAGGCTCTTTCTTTTCATATATTGATTCTCTTTTTCGTTCTCAACTATTGGGATTTGTTTTAGGATTGTAATCACCTTTCTATCCACTTGTCTTGTTATAATATTTTGATTCAGTATCAATAACTATGTGTTTTCTTTAGATTGGGCATGCTCGTGGGATTTCTACATATTAGTTTTATTTTATGCTTTAGTTATTTGATTCAAATTCGATTTAGAATTCTCTCTAGTCGAGTCCAAAGTGACCTAGAGTGGTAAATTTAAGGTGATCTGCAACCTTGATTAGATTTGATGCCCCACATAGGAGTAGATTGATGGTTTTTGGGGTTTAAGTGGTTTAATTTTGATCACATGGTGTTCCTATTTGCATTGTTTCAAATCAGGATAGTAAATCATAAAATAGTAAATTGTAGTTAACTAATGTTTTTCTGTTTCCTTATTTTTTCAGTGTTATCATTTTTAGACAGTTAAATATTTTTACCTCTCTTGGAGGGTTGTTCTATGTAATTACAAGGAAACACTGGGATCTATGTTTCTCTCATGTTTACCTATCAAATTTAACACTGATTTTATGGTTTTCTCTTCTTTATTATTTGGGAAACATCACAAGTAATACAGCCTCACTCTTGCTATCTCTTTGGGTTTCTCTTCTTTGCATTTCATTTCTTTTTGAATCGTATATAATCTGTACGATGGACTGATCAAACTTCTATTGCTTAGCAAGGTTTTCTTTTTTTCTTTTTGTTTTTATTTTTTTAAGTTCAAGTACACTTGGATTTATTTTCTTGAGTTACCTCCAATTTTAACTTTCTTATTTCCTTGGTTGATGGGTTTTTGGGTGGTCATGGAATTAGAGACACCTTTTTGGGGATAACTTGATTATGGTGTTTCAAGATAGAAAAAAGAACCAATTTTTTGTTAATTGAATTGGTTTATTTGGTAGTTTTGTACTGCCATTATTAAGCCAAAGGAGATTGGATCTATTAATTTCTTTAGTCTAAATTTGTACTTGCTTATTTTATGCTATTTTTATATTTGTTAACTGTTTTTTGTGTTTTTATGTGTGTTAACTTAGCTTTCAGTGTACATGCTATGGATAAGAGTTGAATGAAGGTTGTCCATAGAAGAAAGGATAAAAGATATGGGTTGGGTGTAGAGGAGTTCCTCAAATTTACATATCGTAATAATGAAGCATCATAAAAAATCCCTACGATGTCCAGATATATGAGAAAGTCTGCTCGTATGCCGAGATAATCGGATTGTTGTCGCATACCCGATCCGAAGGTCGAGGCGTGACATTTGATGAATAGCATAGCCAACAAAAACACTCTTCAAGGCTTGAGGCATTAACTTACTACGTTGGTGTTTGGGGAGATATAAATAAACAACACATCCGAAGACATGAGGAGGGAGATTTGGGACTGTGGGAGCAACAACAGTTTCTGTAAGTGCCTGAAAGGGTGTCTTGAAGTCAATAGAATGAGATGGAACACGATTAATGAGATATGCTGCAGAGAGAAGAGTTTCGCCCCAATAACATAAGGGCATGTGAGCCTCGATAAAGGAAGCGTGAACGACCTCTAATAAGTGTCTATTTTTGCATTCGGTTACACCATTTTGTTGATGTGGGAGGCTACCCCCCTCGGGCGGGTACCTTTACTCAAGGTATTGTCTCCGTAGATTCGGCATTCGACCCTTCGCATCCCTGCAGGGCCTTGGCGTCGAACCCCCGACCTACCCCTTTACACCCCCTCAGGAGGTCGCCTCTCACCAATTAAGCTGACGCCTTTTTTGTGAGAGGCTACCCCCCTCGGGCAGGACCTTCACTCAAGGTATTATCTCCGTAGATCCGACATTCGACGCCAAGGCCCTACAGGGATGCGAAGGGTCGAATGCCGGACTTACGGAGACAATACCTTGAGTGAAGGTCCCGCCCGAGGGGGGTAGCCTCTCACAGTTGGCGTGTATCTAGACAACTGGTTTGATGGATTGAGCCATGAGAGTCCAAAAATTCTGAAGTTCAAAACTATGATATTCCCCACCATTGTCACTACGTAACACTTGTATTTGGGCATTATACTATGTACGAATGGTATTATAAAATTTCTGAAACAGCAAGTTAACTTCTTATTTGGATTTTATCAAACACAACCAAGTCATCTGAGTACAATCATCTATAAAGGTACCTCCCAATGTGGGAACTTTGGATGGTCCCCAAACATCTAAGTGAATAACCATAAAAAGAATTGGACTTTTATTCAAAATCAAAGAAAATGAGGCACGATAGCTTTTTGCAAGTTCATACACATCACATTTGAAAATAAAAATATCTAAATTCTTAAACAAACTTGGAAACAACCTTTTTAAATAACCAATTGAGGCATGATCCAAATGTCGATGCTAGAGCCTGATTTCAGCTATCTTCTTTGGTGAACTAGTGCTTTCTACTACTAAAACTAGTTGTAATCTGCTGGAAATCTTTGACTCCAAGTCCAAGTAATATAGCTTTTCTCTCTTAACACCATAACCAATCATTTGTCGTGTCTGAATATCCTTAAATACATAATGATCAAGCCAAAAAATAACAACACAAGATAAAGTAGTAGTGATTTAAGAGACTGATAAAATGTTATAATCTAAGGAGGGAACAACTAACACAGAATCAAGATGTAAAGTATTAGTAAGGTGTGATGACCCTTCCCCAACAACTGGGATGGTATTACCATTGGCCATGGAGACACGATTTTGGTAGGATGAGTTAAGGTTTGTGACTTGTCTAACATCAAATATCATACGATCAGTAGCACCAGAATCAATTATCCATGCACTATTCAAAACAGGTGTAGAAGTGGTGAAGGCCTTACCCCCAGTATTTGTCGTAGTTAGCAATGTTGATGACATAGAAGGGGCATCGTCTTCCTTTGTTTGAGCAACTACAATAGTGGAAGGCCGCTTGGAATTCTAATGTCGTGTTGGGTGCCACCAATCTGGATATCCAATAAGTTCAAAGCAACGACTTTTTGAATGACCTGTTTGATTACAGTGAGTGCATTTATATGCAAGTTTGTCTGAACTATTGGAATTGTTCAGATTTGTCACTTTAGACTGTCTTGGGACATTTGACTGGGTCGATAGCAGGAAACTATAGTAGAAACTTCAGGTTTTTCAATGTCCTTATTCAAAGTAGTAGATCATATGGCCTCTTGACGAACTATGGAATAACACTCTTCCAGACTTAAGAGTGGCTCACGTTGTAATATTTCTCGCCGAAGTTGATCAAAACTTTTATCCAATCCAACAAGAAATATGTGTACTCGTGTTCTCTTAATGGACTGTCGGTATGCTATAACATTATCAGGATCCTTTATGATCACTTTATCTCGATGATCGAGTTCCTAAAATATTTCTGTTAACTCCCCATAGTGTTCTGAGAGTGATTTGGCACCTTATTTGGCTGAGAAGGCTTTCTGATGCAAAGAATTGACATGCATCTCATCATTACCATCATAAAAGGCTTTGGATAGAGCACTCTGATGATAAAGCTTCATGATGTAAGAGTCATGGACATATGGAGCCAACATTTCACTTTTTGATTTTCAGCATACCATTTTTCATATCCCTTATCCGACACATCGGGCGGAGCGGATTTGCCATGATGTAGGAGAGTTTTTCTCGTTTGGCAATATGCATCTCCATTAATTGAGACCACACATCAGAATTTGTTTCGGTAAGTTGAATGCTAGCATTAAAGGCACCCTCAGTCTGAACAAAGATTGGAACAAATTTGGTTCCAAAGGACTCAATGTGTTCACTCATTCTCCCCTCCTTTCTCCTATTTTTTTTTATGTGTGCATGGGTTTTGGAATTTTAAGACTCTGTTTGAATTTGAAAAAAGAAAAGGATTTTGGTTTAACAGTTTCTGGGTTTCAATTGTTCTTCTGATTCCCAAAAACTTTCAATGGGTGATGATGGGTGAAAATCCTTAGAACTTCAAGAAGAAATTTAAAGGAAAAATGTGGTGTGGCTTTAGAGAGAGAGAGTGAGAGCTTTTGTTATCTTGACATAAAAAATGCTTTTGTTTCAGGCTTTTACAGAGGTTGGTATTTGACTTTGAAGTGTACTATTTAAAAAAAGGACAGCAAAGCTTGTTGCTTGTTTAAGCCTTTAAGTTTGGATTGAGATCGATGGTTCTGATGTTATGTTGGGTTTGGTAATGGAGTCTGGTAGGTTTGTTTATTCATTTGCTATGATGGGTCGGTGTGGAATTTGAGATTTGGCTTTGTCAGAATTTGTGGTTTTGTGAGTTAGGATTTTGGGATAAATTTCTAGGCTTGGATTGAAAAGGTTTTGCAGAACCTTGTTCTGCTCTGATACCATAAAGACAAATATGATTGAAACTCATATTCAGGCTGATGAAATATAGAGTATAAATAGGGTTAGAATCCCCAATTAGTTCCCTAGAAGTCTACCTATATAATCTCTTCTTCAATTTCTATGATTTGTAAACACCTATACAATCTTCCATATAAGGAAATAATATCAATTGGCTATCATTGACAATCTCCACAAATCTCCACAGTTCCGTTGGTTTAGGTTGCTAGTGCTAGGTCTGCTTGTTCAGGTTGGTGGGATCTCCAGTTTAGGCAGCCATAGGCAGGACCAATGGTTTCAGTGGATGCCGACTGGTTCTCAGTGGTTCTCATCGATCGGAGTGTTCCTACCAGTTCTAGCTTAATCACCGGTTCACTTTTAATGACTACCTTTTTGGTCGTCACTAAATTGTTGACTGAGTTATTTTTTATGACTATTTAGATTTTTTAGTGATCACCTTGGTGACAACTTTTTTTGTTACTAACCTGGTGACGAAAAAAATTTTGGTCATTAAACATGCCATTTAACAACTTTATGCACTCCACTAATGACCTTTAATGATGAAGTATTACTGACCATTGAGTGATGGCATTTTTATGTTCACTAAAGTGTTTTCGTGATCACAATTGGATCATTAGTGACCAAAATGCCTCTGTAACTAAATGTCTTTTTTTTTTATAGTTGCTCTCTAGATGCGGGATACTGGAAAGATTGGAAATTACGTGAATCCATTGGTATTCCTATCTTAACCCATCACAAAGATATAACACAATCAACCAAATATTTTAGAGTCCAAATTATCTAAAATTTTATTAGATCACTTTTAAAATGATTCAAATTTTAAATGACAATCCAAATACGTAATTATTTTACATATTGACTCAATGTTGGATTAAATAATACAATAATATTCTGATACCACTTGTTGGGAAATTTTAGTTTGACGAAATCTATTACCACATTATTTAGATATGCGTTAAATACCATGTTAAATCACCAGAAAATGCAAGACAAATCAAAGAAAGCGTATCTAATTGCATAATGACCAATTGTTGCTTAGAACCATGTGGTTAGAATTGAAATTACATGATTTGGAGACCATAGCTGCTATATATAGATAACTTTGTTATCTGTTGGTATTCCTATAATAACCCATCACAAAAATAGAAATTATCTCTTAAATTTTTACATATTAAAGGACAACATTCTATCAGATATTTTAGAGTCTAAATTATAAAAAATGTTAGTAGATCACTTTTAAATAAATACAAAATTTATATGATAATTCAAATACATAATTATTTTACTTATTGGCCCAATATTAGATTAAATAATCCAACATTCTCTACTCCCACTACACATTCAAGATGTAATCAAATTCCACGAAGAAAACACAGTTGTGAGGTATTGTAGTATGTAAAGGGTGAGAGGAAAAATCAAATTTGGTTCAGTCATGATCGAGATGGCCAAGGACTTAAGCCAAGTGGTACTGGATTTTGGGTGGGTGCAGAGGATGATATCAATGTCAAGATGTTTGAATTGTTGTTGAGTTAATATGAGACCTTTGAGGAAAGTAGTCCTGTACCAAAAACCTTGGAATTAGTACATATCTTCCCCCACCATTTTCAATTTGAACTTTATTTGATAAAATCAATTATTTATTAATGAAACCCATTAAATGCCGATAGAATAGCCACAAACATCATCAATCGAAAAGAAATCCCGTATATCAAAAGTGATATTTTTATGTTGGCATATGGTCAGTTCTTGGTAGATGCATCTCTTTTTGTTTGTAGGCATACGATGCGACTTACTAAAACATTTTCCTGCCCTACTGGTGGAAAGTATAGGGTCTCCATCAGGTTAGACCTCTATAGCTTTATAGCTGGCCCACTGGCACCCTTATCGGCAGAAGCCAAATTAACTTATGATCTAATAATACATAAACATCTTTACTGAACATTGTTACATAATATTACTCAAGATTGATCCAAGTAAAAAGCATGGCAAATTGAAACTAGAATCAGAACACTCCCATCGTTATGAGAAGGAAGCTAAAACTTCAAGCCAGAGCCACTTAGCTTTTCTTCTATGATCCTGTCAAGACGGTTTGCCATATCACCAGTAAGATGATTCTTCCAATCTCCAATCTTGCCTTTCCTGAAAAATATTTTGGCGGGATGTTCAGCATCAACTATCGCACCTTGAAGTTTTCCACTCTTATTAACCTCCAAATTGCCAAGCGTCTCAAAGCTACACAACTCAATAATCTTTTCCACACAACCTTCTGCCTTTTCCTGCAATGAAAATGGATAACCCATAAAGACGGCCAAATTTTTCACATAATATGAAGGGTCTCGCTTTAGGTCTTCATATTTCAAGAACAATATTTTGTCAGGCCTTTCGAGGCTTGCTTTCCAGTATTCCAAAACATGGTCCCAAAAAGGACCAAACAGTACTATTCCTTGGCAAAACAAGTCAAATGCCTTCTCCAAGGAAATCGGCCCTTTGTCATTACACACAAAATAGTTCACATGATACCACCATGACACGAAAACATCCTTTGGATCCCGGCAAATGTACACAATCTTGCAATCCGAAGATATTATTGAATCCGGCAGTGACGAATACGGTATGTGTGTGGATGTTAGTGGAAATTCTCTACTTGCATCAACTCCTTGGGCATGCTCAAATTCTATGTAGGAAACACAAGAGATTGGCGGGGTGGTGAGTAGAGGGTGAGATGAGAAATCAAATTTGGTTCGGGTCATGATGGAAAAGGCTAAGGCCTTAAGCCAATTTGTGCCGGATTTTGGATAGGTGCATAAGATGACATCTTTGTCAAGAGGTTTGAAGCGTTGTTTGGCTGAAATGACCCCATTTAGGAATTCAGGTGTGCACCAAAACCCCTGGTACTTGTACAAATTTGATGGCAAATTCCAGGATTCCCCAACAGGAAGTGTTGTGATTATATCGTCGTAGTCTGGTTGGTGCTTGCTGGACTCATCTTTCACCTGCTGTTTACTAGAAATAATGCACTGACTCTGCTGAGAATTGGAGGACTCCATTGATTCTACAAGATCTTACTTCACTACTTACTGTTTCATTTTATTTTATATATAGCGAGTATTCAACTTGCCCTTCGTTATCTCCAATATCTTAAATGCGGTTCTGGCGATTGCTCTCCCATGTGAGCATGTACAGCTACCATGTGAGCATGTACAGCTAGTATTAAGAAGGAAGTTACATAAAATAATAGTTTAACTTCAAATATCCCATTATTTCAGTTCAATAGTTGTGAAACCCAATTAAGGAACTGTTTCTTCTCGCGTCTATTTTCCACTTTTAAGACTCGAAATTGAGACTTTCTTTAAAAAATTTTAGTGTCTTGTCAAAGAAATTTGGTATTCTATAATTAAATTGACATGTCATTGATATTTACAATGAAGTTTATTTTCTACTTTCACATCCAACATTTCTTAGAAATAAAATTTTCAATTTAGTTGAAATATACTAGAGATAGAATAAAATAAAATATAAATAAATTGAGATTGGTTGTGATAAATTAAAATCTTCCAAATTCCACCCTATATATATATACCCAAAGTCTATTTTTAAATTAAATTTTATTTAATTATTGTACTTAAACAAAAAGTGGCTTATTGTGGAGTATATTTGTTGCATCCTCATTTTTCATGTCTCGGGGTCTTCCTGGTCTGGAAGTTTTTTTTTTTTTTTTTTTATGAAAAATTGGATGTTCCTATAAATGGGAGTGATGAAATATATACAGCAAAGCCTATAACAATTGCAACAAATTTTATGAAAGGAATATTGTGCAGGAGCAAAGGTGCTGTTACAACGGAATTGCTGACTCTCCAAGCCTATAAGTTTGTTATAAAATATTCTTGTAGAACATTCTTGAATATGCCACCTGTCATCTTTTTATTATTTGTATTCTTGTATATAAACCATACCATGTATCAATTTTCTTTTGAGAAATGAATCCGTAAAATTTTCTCCAAAACACAATTTCCCTTTTGTTCATGGTATTAGAGCATTCTAAATCAGAATATGGCAAATCAAGACATAAATGCCAATACAGGAAAAGTAGATGATCCTGCTCAATGTAATGAAGATCCCCTATATTTTCAAAGCTCATATCACCCAGAAATGACCCTGGTTACATCGCCTTTGACAGGTGGCATATTCAAGAATATTCTACACGAATATTTTATAACAAACTTATAAGCTTAGAGAGTCAGTAATATTCCTTTCACAAAATTTACTGCATTTGTTATAGGCTTTGCTATATATATTTCATCATTCATCTTTCGTTTGCCTTTTTTCGTGTATAAGACCCCTTCATTTATGTTTCGGCAGTCAAGATTTCCTCTTAAGGCCTGCAATCGCTTCGATTTTTATTTTGAGAAAATTAGTGTAACATGTCATGTGGCTTAAAGGTATTGGATATTGTTATGTCAGCATTGGATCCCATAGTGGCTTCCACCAGTGTTTTGAAATCCAAGTCAAATCAGTAGCTAGTCAAACCCGAGATTGAATAGCATGAAACGGTCCGATCCAAAGGGTTTTCTTAGTATAAAAAATATATGAAAATATTGTAGCGGCTTGGGTTTGTTCTTGAGACGGTTATGACAACATACATAACATTCATCACTATATTATGTGTTATTGTTACGTGAATATATTATAATTTATATTTATTTATGATTTCATGATAATATCAACCTATTTTTTATTTTAAAATTTTTTTATACTCTAATATTTTACTTGTACCCACAAAAAATGTCTTAAATTTTTATTTTAGAAATAAAAATCAAAAATTATAAATTATAAATAGCGAGATGATATTTTTCATACAATTTGACTGAATTAAATAAAATTTTAGTTTATGATAATTCTAAAATTTGAAATTCAGAGTATGAATTTATATTGTTTATATCAGTTTTGGATTGTTAAATTAAAACTCATAATCATTATTTTTATTTATTTATTTTGAATAATTAGGATGATATTTTGATATTATTATTTAAATTAAAATTTTTCAATTGAAATTATTATGGTAGGCAACAAGTTAAGATAAAAATTTAATAAACGTGACTGGTTACTCATTTCATGGTATGTTCTCATATTTATGTATTATTAATAAAAAAATTATTTTTTTATAAAAATATATAAATTTTATTTTATTTTAACATATATAATATATAAATTATATATGATATTATAATAATATTATTTATTTCATAAAATAATTTAAACAATAATTTAAACGATCAACCAATAAATCAATAAACCAAAAAATTAGCCGAATCATCTGTCAATTCGGCTTTATAAAAACATTGGCTACCATGAGACTGACCCTTATCTTTAGGTCAAAACGGGCAACACCTTCCATTGGAGAGATCATTACACTTGGTATTAAAGCTTGATTCGGGCCGTACCGACAGGGATGTGGGCCTTTGAATGGGGAGAGTCCGTAACATGGGTGAGAGATAATGGTGTCGCAAAGCACAAACCCTATATTTGTTAGATTAAATGAAAATTTGCACAGCCGAATAAACATATTTCAAAAATTAATTATAGATTAAACTATTTTAATTTATTTGATCGACAATTTATTTTCTAAAACTTTATTAAACACATATTATATATATTAATGCATATATATAATGAAATTTGCAAGAAAATAAAAGGGTAATTAATTCTATAACAAAATATCTCATTCTCACAAACAAAACTCGCTCAACGTAATATGTTAAAAGTTTTTAATGAAAATTTTATATAATTTAATATATTAAAATATTTAAAAAAATTGAGAAACATTTATTGGGAGAAATTATTTTCATAGTATATAAAATGTTAAACTAGAAAATTACAGATAACGTCTCTTAGAGGATCTCGTGGTGATTCGTGACTCTTATTGTAAAATAAAAAAAAAAAAAGGGAAAATTACGGACAACCTGGAGGAGCGCAGCGGAGTTAACATAACGGAGTTGACACACTCAACGTGGGGGACAGAGCATCTCCAAAATAAAATCATCGTCACGGAGCCCGACACGTCAACGTGGGCGACAAGGTCAACGTAGACTTTTGCGTAATTTACAAGGGCAAGAAAAGCACACACAAGAGACGAAGCACAAGAATGAGAACAAGATTTTGAAGGGTTATTTTTCAAAATAACGCGAAAATGACACAAAATCTAAAAATTACTGGGGTTTTTTTTTCTTTTCTAAATTAGTGATGTCAACATTTAGGAAGTCGAGTTTGAAGTCGTTTTTATAGAAATCAACTACTAAACTACTCATTTTGTCTGCCCGTGAATCTCAAAATTAAAAAAATAAAATAAAAGTTTATATTAAAAAAATCGACTTTGAAGTCCACGTCACCAACGTCGACTTTACATCTCCCCCACACCCGGTCAACACTCTCTCTCTCTCTCTCTCTCCCTCCCTCATTCCCATATCTCCCGCCACATCATCCCACACTAATCACTCACTCTCTCTCTCTCTCTCCACTTCTCCACCCACCACATTAACTCCATCCCATCGTCTCTTACACACTTAAATTTTCTATTAATTAATTTAATTAATTAATATTAATTATAATTACATTTACATCCCTCACTCTTAAATTTTCTATTAACTAATTTAATTAATATTAATTAAAATTACATTTAATAAATTACTTTATATCATTTTATAAGAATATTAAAAATATTAATTTTATATCATTTAATTTATAATATTTTATTTTATTAAAATGTTATAAAATTAATTTTTATAACTCTATCTCATTATTTTTATAAAGTAATTTATAATATTTATAATATTTTTATAAAATGATAAATTAATTTATAACTTAAATTACTTTATATCAATTACATTTAATCCTATAAAAATAGTAATTTTTATAAAATTAACATAAATTAAATAATTTATATCATTTCAATTAAATGGTTTAAAATGATTTAAATTAAATGATTTTTATAAAAAATATCTGAACCATTGATGCCTTTCGATATATTAATTAGAAATAATCACATTTGACTAAATCTAAAAATTATATTTTCATAAAACCCTTTCGATATATCCCTTTTGTGATAGTCCAAGAATTCCCCAACATTGATTTCCATGAATTTGTATCCCTAATACAAAAGAAGTGTCACTAAGATCTCTTATCTCAAATTCTTAACCTTGAAATTTTGATTTTGTATACTAGGCCTGTATCATTGCTAGCGAATAATATGTCATTGACATATAAAATCAGAAAAATGTACCTACTCCCATGAACCTATTGTATACACAATTGTCAATCAAATTTATTTTAAAATCAAACGAGATAGTGACTTGGTAAAATTTTAAGTGCCACTATCGGGATGCCTACTTAAGCCCATAGATGGATTTTTAAGTTTGCAAATCAGTTCCTTCGTGTCTTCTGACCTAAAGTTCTATGGTTATACTATATAGATCATTTCATCGATGTCACCATTAAGAATCATCGTCTTAACATCCATTTGTTGTAATTCAAGATCAAAGTGTCTTATTAATATCATTATAATCATTAAAGAGTCTTTCAAAAAAATCAGAGAGAATGTCTCTTTATAATCGATGTATTTTTTGTGTGTAAAGCCCTTTGTAACAAAACAAGGTTTATTCCTTTCTATATTGCCCTTCGAATCCCTCTTGGTTTTAAATATCCATTTATAATAAATGGATTCTGTACCTTCAAGCAATGAGACAATGTCTCATATGTCATTATCATGTATGGACTTTATCTCTTCCTTCAAGACATCTATCCACTTTTAAGAGATTGAACTTTCCATGGCTTGACGGAAGTTGATCGAATCATTTTTCATCACCCCAATGTCAGTGTCATGTTCTTGAGAAAATACAACATAATCATCTAGAATTGCATTTCTTCTTTCTATAGTGGATCTCCTTAATGGCACAGGTTTTAAAGATGGTTGAGTTTGTTTGTCAGATTGTTCTCGTTGAACAATTTCTTGATTGGGGTTCTGCAACATTATCCTAATCCATTCTATTTTGGACACTATTAGAGAAATTCTATATAGGGCCTCAGATACTTGTGGGAATATCTATATATTTCTCTTAAGAACAATGTTCCTTACTATATCTCCCCCGCAAACTCAACATTCTTAAAGAACTAAATATTTCCCAACTCAAATATAACCTTATTTATGAAATTATAAAATTTGTATCACTTAAATCTTTCAGTGTACTTTATAAAATAGCAACTTACTATCCTCAAGTTTAGTTTCCTTTCATTAGGCCAAAAAGATCTAGTCTCATCTAGATAACCCCAAAAGTGGAAACACTTTAAATAAGAACATTTTCTGGTCTAGAGCTTGTAAGGGGTTTTGGTTCCTTTGAGTGACTCCGATAAGGTGGCATGAGAAATTATACTCCTTACTATATCCTGAAAAGTTCTATTTTGTCTTTCAATGACACCATTCATGGCAGGAGAGCCAAACATAGTGTATTGTAGGACGATACCACATTCCTCTAAGAAAAGAGAAAACGGTCCAAACGTTGTCACCTGATTCGTCAATTCTATAGTATAACTCTCCACCACGGTCAAATCTGACACTTTTAATCCTTTCATCGAGTTGATTTTCAAGTTCAACCTTATAAATTTAGAACAAATACAGAGACTATGACTTATCTGTGAGGAGATATATGTAACCATAACTAGAATAATCATATATGAATATAACAAAATGTTGTTGACCATTATAAGAAATCGAAGGGAATGGTCCACAGATATCCCTATAAATTAGTTTTAAGACATGTGAAAATCTGTTGGTCTCAAATCTCCTTTTGTTAGTTTGTTTACCCTTTATACAATTTACACAAATATCAAAATCCATGAAATCAAAGGTATCAAGAATCCCTTTTATCTCTCTATTTTTTGTTTGAAGATATGATCCAATCTCTTGTGTCATAATGTAGCAGAATTCTCATTGGTTAATTTATGTTTTACATTTTGAATACTAGTTTACATGGATTAATTAAATGAAGTAACACTATCAACTAAATATGGATTATTAGATTTTAATAGAGAATTGGAACCAACTAATTTGTAATTAAGAAATAAACCAATTTTTCCATTTCCAAATGAACAAGTAAAATATGATTTGTCTAATACAAAAATGGAAATCAATTTCCATCTAAAAGACAGTACTATAAAAGTTTTATTGAGGTCCAAATAGAAATCAATTTTTAACAATAATCTAAATCTTCTTATTATTTTAATTGGAATTTTATTGCCATCACTTACACAAATGTATCTTTCACCATCAATTGATGGTCGACATTTTAGACAATCCTGCTTAGACATATTGATGTGAGTAATAGTAGTGGAATTTAGCCACCAACTGTGCCCTAGTATCAAAATTAAATTAATTTCAAAACAAATCAAGTCAAGGAATATAACATCTTTATCATATTTCCTTTTCTTTCCTTCTTGTCCCTAGTGGTCATGTATTTTTGACCTTTATATCGTATGGAGATAAAATTTATCAAAAGTGTACTAATTTCAGTCTTTTCATTCTTGATAAATTATTTCTCAATATTTGCAAGAAAAGTTTTGGCTATTGTAATAGACTTAGACACGGTGTTTCTGAATATTTTTAGGATAGCCCGCTTCACTATCTTTAGACACGTGATTTGACCTCTTCTGCTTATCAATCTCCCTCTTTTCCTCAGAGATACTATTATGAGTAAGTGGTGGGGGAGAGTTAGGCATTGATTCAAAATCATGCTCACAACAGTAGGCAAAACTAAACAGAGAATAATAACAATCAAAAGCACACCCAAAATAACTTAAACCAATTAATTAGTAATTCAAATGAAAGTAAATCTCATCACAAAGATATAGCTAACTTCATTAATATTTCATCTTTTAATAAAATAATTAACTTGTAAGTGATATCTCGATGCAGTAATAACACATTGATAATAAATTAATATATCAAATTATAAACTTTTCTTTAAACTGATTCACAATTTACATATAAAACCAATAATCACCATGTGTTTATTATCGTAAATGCATATACAATTTTGTTAAAACTATAATCTTCTTTTGAACTAATCAGTATCCGCATAAATTGTATATGCATATCCTTTTATATTTCAAAACAAAATAATTTTCACAAGAGAATTCATTTTGGTGAGATGTTGTTTCAATTAAAATATTTCAAATATATATATATAACAATTAGTTGAATTAAAAATTATATTCTTAAGTAAACCTATGTTCAATTTTGACTTGATAGGTTTAAACTTGAAAATTAAACCTACTTTAAGATCCAATTTTATAATCTGTTTGGGCTACCTTTAAACTTGTTGGCCCATAAATTCCTTTGAAAAATGGGCTCTTTCAAGTTGGGCCTGTTTGAGACCCAATAAAATAAAATCTTATAACTACCATATCATGTTATCCATAAAGTAATGGTGTTCGGTTTGTTTTAAATTTATATATATATATATATATTTATATATATATCTTTATCCATAAAACAATAGTATCCTATTATACTTAAAAGTCCTTACAGTTGACTTAATATTGTCAAATTCAACTACCAGCCAATCACAAATTATCTGGCTAAAGAATCTCAATTTTAAGTAAATATTTGTGGATTCAAAATTGTTAAAATGGCATATTCCTTAACCCAAAACATCAAAACCACAAATTAAGGGAAAAAAAATCTCAATATTTCATCTACTAAACCGATTTTCATAACTGATTCCATAATGACCAATTGTTACTAGGAGCCATGTGATTAGCCTTCTAGAGCTGCACGTTTTCCCTAATAGAACCCTTTAATTCTCTCTCAGTTTTCTCTCTAAATGATGAGATGCTAGAAAGAATGGAAATTACAAGATCTGGGGATCATGTATGACATACCCCAATTTAGTTGCATGAGATAACTTATTATTATTAGTGGAATAATGATACTACTTAAACAAGTGAATTGGTTTTGAGATCAAATACTTGGAATGTTGAAAATCTAGGTTTGACCAATTCGTTAAACACTAAGTACCTAAAAATTTAGGTATATGAAATATCTAGAAAGTGAGAAAAAAAAGTATCGGTAATTGTTTCTCATGATTGAATTAGGATAAAACCAATTTTTTTAAAATTTTTCTAAGTTATTAACTCTCCAAACAATATTCATTCAAATTAGATGTTGCGAATTTTGTTCTTTGAAAGGAGAGTTGACTTTTTATCCATAAAGAATTAGGTTTTGAAATAATTTTTATTAAATCCAAATGGGGGTAAATAAATACCAAGTGCTGGATATCTGATAATTCTGTACCTTGAATGAAAGTGCCTTAAACCTAATGACCAAACTTGCAAACAGTGGGTGGAAATGTACCAAGTGCTGGATGCTAGAAAATTCTGTACCTTGAATAAAAGTACCTTGAACCTAATAACTGAACTTGCAAACAATGGATGTGTACCTTGAACTTGATGACCAAACTTACAAACAACAGATGTTCCACTGCATCACTCCACCGCCTTACCACCGCCTTTGACGTGTCAACATACATGTCACCTGGACATATGTTAATGCCTTTGCCACATGTCCTCACCTTGTGCACCAATCTACTGACTCATTAATCTTCTCATGGCTATAAATACCTTTGCCCCTTCCCCACCTTGGCATAACAACAACCAAGCCGCGAGAGAGAGATTGAGAGAGAGAGAGGGGGAAGAGAGAAGTGTTGCTCTGAGAAAATGGATGAAAGAGAGAAGGGAAATTAGTTGAGTAAACCTTTTAGTTAAGATCACTCTTTGAGGTAAGTGTCTATTGTATTCATACATCTTTTTATACATAACTACCATGATTTGTTAGTTTTATATGTTCCATCAATGCATGTGTTTGTGCCTGTAATGCCAGTTGTGTACTTTATCATATTGGTATTACTGATAATCAGTATTGTGTGGAGATAAATTTATTATTTATTGGTATTTCTATCTTATTCCATTAGATCTCTACACATTAGAAGACCACATTCTATGAGATACTTTAGAGTTCAAATTATCTAAAATTTTAGTATATCACTTTCAAATGGACTCAAACTTTAAATGACAGTCCAGATATATAATTATTTTATATATTGGCTCAATGTTGGATTAAATAATCCGACATTCTCTACTCCTAGTACCCTTATTCAAGATGTTATCAAATTCCATGAAGGAAACACAGTTGTGAGGCATTGTAGTATGTAAAGGGTGAGAAGAAAAATAAATTTTGGTTTCAGTCATGATCTAGAAAGCCAATAAATTTAGCCAAGTTGTTCTGGATTTTGGGTATGTTGGAAAATGGATCAGGGTCCGCCCTTGAGGGTAGAGCTAACCGAAGATCCAAAACCTATTTGAATTTTGAATTTGGAAAGAGAGAAGTTAGGAAGTAGTTTTAAGGAAACCACTCCTAACTCACTCTCTTGTTTTTGTGGTAACCTCTACCTGTCCAATTTGAACGCAAAAGAAGAGCGTACATTTTATTGGAAAAATGTGTGAGAGAGTACATTTTCTCATCATTGAAAATAGATCATTCTCTAACAAAAGGCATTTGGATTATGAATGAAAGAAAATAATCTGATTTTATAACATCTTCTAGACCTACAATACCCAAATATTGAAAAAGGTTAGTGACTCTAACCCAATATAGATCTAGGAGTTTTATGTATAAAATCATATTTGTTGGTATGTTTAAATCCTTCATTGGTATCAGAGCTTGTATGGTTTTTTCCTACCTTTTATTGGGTATTAAAACATAAAAAAGATACCATGAATATTGTTTATGGAGTATTAATGACAACTTGATATAGACTCAATGAAATGCTCTTAATCTTGCACAATAGTGTGATTATTTAGTAAGAATCACATCTACAAATTTTGACATGCATTCGTTGCATATATTATGTGATATTTCAAACCTTAGCTGAATATAGTAGTTTGCATAACTTAATCTATAGGGTAAATCTTGGAGTGATCTTGTTATGGTTAGAATCCTCTCAAAAGATGCTTTCTAACCATATAAAGAGCTTTTAAAATGGTTAAGAAGTAAGAAAAATATGAGGATTTTAAAATTGGGTCAAGTTGTAGACAAATCCCAGAAAATTTAAAGAAGATGAACAATGAATTTGTCCTTCCACACTCGCAGCTGAGGCGCATAAAGCCCAAACCCTAGGCTAGAGGTTTTTGATTAGAAAACCAAGATCACCAACTCAAAAGTATAAAAAATGGGGGTAACTAAATTTTTGTGACTGGCTACCACTGGGAAGACAGTGCGTGGCATGCACGTGCCGAGCAAGGAGAGTGGACGCATGTCCATTATAAACAGCCCCTCTCGTTGGCATGTGGAGGGGCATTCGGCGGTCAATTTGATCGAAATTTTTACTAAAATAAGTTTTTTATTTATTTGGATTTTTTGTGAATTTTAATTTATTTTTTGGAATTGAAAATAATTTTTATTGATTTTTAAATCAAGAAATTGTTAGAAAATTATAGAAAAATCCTTTTTCAATCCAAAAAAAAAAAAGATGAAAAATTTTGTATGAGTCTAGAAATATATTTTCTTAATTTTGGTTGCCCAAGTGAAGATAGTTTACACATTTTTAATTTTATGTTCATTTTTATATGTGTGAAAATTTTGTTTTTTCAGCATAAAATTAATTGGAAATAGAGCATATTATTTGAAATTGATATTTCTAAATTTTTGTATAATATCATGGTTGGCTGTGTGCTCGACCTAATAATATTCCTATTTTCTAAAGAGATGGTGATAATCGGGCGCACTCTTCTAGTTCTCCATGGGAGAGTTAGGGTAATGAGAGATCCAGAGCATATGGTAAAACTAGGTCAAATGTTGGCTTATATGATGGAACCATCTTATACTTTACTAGATGATTTGGAGATCATATAGGAGAAACATTTGGAACTTCTTTTTCTAGGCCATGCTTTTTTAGGGGTGATGTATATTGAGAATTTTTCTACATCCTTATTAGGTTGGCTGTCACGCCCCGAACCGGGATCGTGAACAGCCGTCCGTTGCCCTAGATACCGGCTGTATTTTTATACAAAATCTGACAGAACCTCCCCATAAATCGAAGGTCTTCCATGTACAAATAAATCTGTTTAATCCTGTAAAATTCAAAATTATCCTGTAATTAAAATAAAAGGGTCATCCCAGCCTTATAACAACCCACCAACCACAGCAGACATCCAGGACAATGTCAGGCTAAATAAACTATCAACAATCCTAGCCACAGACCTCTACTGTCATGCCCAACTAGAGCATGAACAGCCGCCACACTGAGCGGGCCTAAGTTTTTATACAATTTACAATAATTTTCTAAAATATCATTCAAATACGTACAATTGCCTCAATGTAAATGAAATGTGAGAGTTTCACAAATAAATATACATAAATTATACAGTCATCCCAAATTAAGTACACGTCCAACTACAGACCTCAACAAGACCTTGCAGGGTCAAAAATAAAATACGTAATTCATCTTTCAAATTAAACTTAAGATCTCACCCTCCTGAACACCAAGTACACCCGAACTCTATAATCTGAAGTCTCGCTCCAACACAACAATCCTGTCTGAGGGAGAGAAAGAAGAGGGGTGAGTACTCAAGGAAGAATACTCAGTAAGTGAGTGGGTCAATGTAATCGTCTAATATGGGGTGTGAAACTGGAGTATCAAAGCATAAGTATACAAATCATATTTCAAATCATCATACTTTTCATTTCAACAATATATCATTAGTACACATTATCAAGTCAAATATGCATCCAAAGTACTGTCATTAAAATCATAAAGCTGCCAGCCGAAAGTGTCCTGGCAGAGGTCTACCTTGACCTATGACAGGCGCACCGGGGGTGTTATATGCAAATTTATTTAAAGTGCTCTCTATCCCAGCATTGGCGACAGACCTCGTCCAGGTGCTAGACTTGGAGAGAGTATCCAAATCCTCCCCCTTTCGGATTCAACCTGGCTAGTACCGTGTCGTTAATATAATCAAGACAACTCGTGGGATACCCCAGGCCTAGGCATATCCGAACGCCACCCAAGCGCCTCTCACGGTGTCCTTCGTAGTTACGAAACAATACATACCAAAGCCCTCAAGGCCAAAATCAATATCGTATCAAGAATGTGCCGTAAATCAGGTTTGCAAACCAAATGCAACATATAGCGTAAAATGACACATTATACATTTCAACCACATGGATGCATAATTTCATAATTCAACCCAATTTTTGAACACTCCATCGGTTCATAAAAAGTCAGTTCCAAAACCAGTCAAAACATTTCAAACACACGACAAATTATGCTCATTTATCAAAATGTTGTAAAACAGGGTTTACATATTAAACAAAAACATTGAAATAAATCCCGTCATAGTATACGGGAGGGTACGTCACTCCCTAAAATGCTCCACGACAAGCAAAAAGAGTTCTCCTCGTTTGATCAATCAATGTATCATTACAATGACAAAAATGTAAAATATATATATGTAAGTATCATGTCTTTGACAAGTTCAATATTACATTTTATTTTTTAACAAATTATTCACTTAGGATTAAAGTCTAGGGTATCTCAACTAGGCTCCCAATGGCTTATATACACCATCCCCATTTTAAATCACCAAAACTACTTCAATCACTTCAAAATTTCCAAAGGTACACATGTCCTTACACATTCCTTTCCATTTCATATTTTTCATAACACTTTGGTACATCAAAATATATCTTAAAATTCACATTGTCACTCATTTCCAAATCTCATTAATACTCTCGGTCAATGCATATACGCATACCCTCATTCATAATTCTTTATTAAATTTTCTCCTTCAACATACAAATATAATACACATACCTTGATCATACATACACATACATATATTCCTCACACCTTGACCTCAAATATATATCCATGTACATTCACCATTGCATCACAAAAATTCTACACACTTTCTACCATTCTCCTTAACCTTTAAGGTGATTTTAGCACACAATAACATTTCATTATACTCAACCAACAACACCACACCTTTCAGCCCATATACACATGCATATACTCACCATTCAATCAAATGAAATCTTACTCGATCCTTAATTAATCTTTCCTAATACACAATCGCAATTACGTCATCAATTTTCTAGATATTTTTAGGGTTTATCCATTTTCCCTAATTTTATATAAATCTCAATTCTTCAATTTATGAATACACTCTAATGTCATCAATTGCATTTCATTTTTTAAATAAGTAACACATTGAAAGTCAAGTAATGCAACCCTAAAGATTATTCAAGGTCGGAAATAATCATAAAATAATAAATCTTCTCCCAAAATAGAAATTCTTTGAAAAATCATAAACTTTTCGATTCTCATCCAAATGTCTCAACCCATGTATCATTTTCAACGTATAATAGTCTAATTTCAAAATATAAAGATCGTATTTGAATTACCTATATGCAAAACAACCTATAATGTAAAACAATGCATCTATCCTTAAGCTCCAACCCTAGATTCAAATACTTTCATGCAAATTTCGAATTAAACTCTAGAGAAACCATTCAAATTAACTCAATTCGATTCTATTATTCCTTAGCATGCTTCTTTCGTATCAAACGACCTAATTTATGTAAATGCCTAAACTTAATCCTAAGATTTAATTATAGATCTTCAGAAATGCATTCAAATCAAATCTAAATACATCATAAACATATAAAGATCTCTCCATCTTAGATTCACTCAATTTATCGAAGAAATCAGTATTTTACCTTACCAAGGGTTTTCGGATCACAGACCCAGTTTCTGTGTGTTGTTTGATTTAGTCCGAACCCTACAACATTATTAAACCGATGTAAGGTTTAGTAATTTAGCCTAACATGATATGAGATCGAAACCCTAGAACTAAAATTCTGAACTCAGCCCTTACCTGCAGAGAATGGAGTTTGTAGGCAGCCTAGGGTTTTTGAGATCCTGTTGCTGTCAGTTTGGGGCTCCTGCAAAGATTGCAGGAGCGTTTTCGGCTGAGGGGAAACAAGGCGCACGAGCGCTCGAGCAGGGAAGAAGCACTACAGCCGCACGCGTACGCGCGGGAGCTGTCGCGCGCATAGGGGAGTTGTCGTGTGCTGCAATCGCACACGCAGGGAGAGAGAGAGAGAGGGAGAGAGAGAGAGAGAGATCGCTATAGAGAGTAAGAGAAACAGTGAGTGAATGAGAGCGATTCGAAGAGAAATCGCAAGAGAGAGAGCAGGTAGTGAGAGAAATAGAGAGAGAGAAACGGAGAGGAAGAACCACCACTTGCGGTGGCGTGGGCGGCGGAGGAGAAGAAGAGAGACTCACGGTTCGTGGGAGAGAGAGAGTGCGAAGGAAAAAGAGAGACAGAGAGTGGTAAAGAGAGAAAGAAAGAGAGAGAGAAATCGGTAAAAGGGATGGAGATGGTGGAGGAAGGAGGTGGTGGCGGAGGCGATCGGTTGTGGCGGCGGCAAGGCGGGAAGGCGAAGGGTTGTGCGGGAAAGGAAGAGGCGGGGAGAGAAAGAGAAGGAGAATTAGGGCTTTAAGCCCTAATTCGATTTTTTTTTTTTATTATTATTATATAGATATTTATAAGAATAGATTTATAAATAAATAAAAGAGGGAATAAATAATTTAATAAATGAAACTTATTTTTATACTTGCTTCACATTTCGAATTGGAAATATGGATACTTTTGAATATACTAAAAATTTGAATTAAAAATCTCAAAATCGAAAATCAATATAAAATAAAAATTCTCTCTATATAAATAAACTGAGGAATATTTCATTAAACTCAGGAACGGGAGTACAAAAGTACGGCACCGCAGAGTCGGCGTTACATTTTCTAACCCCCTAAAAACAAATTTCGTCCTCAAAACTAAAAGAAGGCTATACAGCAAACAAATGGGGGTACTGCCTCTTAATAGCCTCCTCGGGCTCCCAGGTTTCTTCCTCAAATTGATCACTCCTCCACAAAACTCAGACCAAAGAAACTTCCTTGCTTCGTAGCTTTCTGACCTGTCGATCTAGAATAGCCACGGCCTGAACTGGAAGACTGAGGTCCTCTCGTAACTCAACAGGTGGAGGCTCAAGTACATGAGAAGGATCAGTTAGGTACTTCCTGAGTACTGAGACATGGAAGACATCGTGAATACAGGAGAGTTCATCTGGCAGCTCAAATCAGTATGCCACGCTCCCAACCCTCTCAAGGATACGGAAGGGTCCAATATATCTGAGGCTCAGTTTACCCCGCTGCCTAAACCGTATAACTCCTTTCAAAGGAGATATTCTCAAAGAAACCATATCTCCCGTAGCAAACTCAAGAGGTCACCGCCTACGATCAGCATACGCCTTCTGTTTGTCCTGTGCGGCTTTCATCCGCTCACGGATGACCTTAATCTTATTTTTCGTTTCCTCAATCAACTCAACATTGCTGAGACGTCACTGCGAATAGGAAGGAAATGTGCGAACTTGATGGGTCGATCTACAATCACCCATATAGCATCATGCCGTGATGAAGTCTGCGATAACCCTTTCACAAAGTCCATAGTAATGTGATCTCACTTCCACTCAGGAATGGGTAAGGGCTGCAATGTACCAGCTGGCCACTGATGCTTGGCCTTCACCTGCTGGCAAACTAGACACCTAGCCACAAAATCTGCAATCTCTCGTTTCATGCCAGGCCACCAGTAACTATCCCGAATGGTCCGATACATCTTGGTACCACCTTGATGCAATTCATAAGCGGAAGAGTGTGCCTCCTCAAGTGTGGCCTTGCGGAGATTTGTATCAATAGGAATACAAATCTCGATGCCTGAATACCAATAAACTATCATCTCGGATCCGAAAATCTCCGCCCTTAGCTCTGCGGACTCTATCTGCAATAACCTGAAACTCCTCATTTGTACCGTAGAACTCTCTGATACGGTCGAACAAAGTCGGCCTGACCTTAAATCTGGCTAGTAAGCCTCCTTGATCATCACTAGTCAAACTGACTCCTAAAGCTCAGAGTCCTACTAGACAAGAGAGATATGCTTTCTCTGTCGACTGTGAGCATGATGCTGACTTCTGACTCAAGGCATCTGCTACAACATTTGCCTTGCCCGGATGATAGTCAATAATGAGATCATAATCTTTGAGGAGTTCTAACCATCTCCTTTGTCTCAAATTCAACTCTTTATAGGTGAAGAGATACTTTAAACTCCTGTGATCTGTGAATACTCTGCGGGTCACCCCATAAAGATAATGCCGCCATATCTTCAATGCGAAGACTATGGCTGCCAACTCTAAATCATGTGTCGGGTAGTTAACCTCATGTTTCTTCAGCTGTCGCGAGGCAAATGCAATAACCCGACCATCCTACATCAGAACACAACCCAATCCCTATCGGCTAGCATCACTGTACACTGTATATTCCCGACTGCTAGTGGGAAGGGCTAAAATAAGAGCGGATGTCAACCGTCATTTGAGCTCCTGAAAGCTCACTTCACAACGGTCATCCCAAACAAACTTGACCCCCTTCTGGGTCAATTTAGATAAGGGAGTAGCTATCCGGGAGAATCCCTCTACGAATTTGCGATAATACCCGGCCAAACCGAGAAAACTACGGATCTCGGTAACTATCTGCGGCTGTTCCCACTTCAATATAGCCTCAACCTTCCGCGGATCAACATAAATACCCTCCGTGGAGACAATATGTCCCAAAAATCCAATTTGTCATAGCCAAAACTCACATTTTGAGAATTTGGTATATAGCTGCTTCTCACGGAGTATCTGCAATATCACTCGAAGGTGCTGAACATGATCTTCATCACTCCGTGAATACACCAAGATGTCATCGATAAATACGATGACGAACCGATCCAAGTAGTCATGAAAAACTCAGTTCATCCGATCCATAAAAGCAGCTGGGGCATTAGTCAGCCCAAACGGCATGACTAAGAACTCATAGTGACCGTATCGGCTGCGAAAAGCTGTCTTGGGCATGTCATCGGCCCGAATCCTCAACTAATGATAACCTGAACGGAGATCAATCTTAGAGAAAACCCTGGCTCCCTGCAGCTGATCAAACAAATCATCGATATGTGGCAAGAGATATCGGTTTTTGATGGTGGCTTTGTTCAACTGCCTATAATCCACACAGTCTAAATGTACCATCATTTTTCTTTACAAACAGCAACGGAGCACCCCAGGGTGAAGTGCTCGGGCGAATAAACCATTTATCAAGAAGTTCCTACAACTGAATTTTAAGCTCTCTCAGTTTAGCAGGCACCATTCTGTATGGTGGAATAGAAATAGGATTGGTTTCCGACACTAGATCAATCTCGAAATCAAACTCCCAAACTGGTGGTAATCCGGGAAGTTCCTCAGGGAACACGTCTGGAAACTCCTACACCACAGCGACATCCTCAAGTCTCGGTCCCTCAACAGTGGTGTCAACGACATGAGCCAGGTATGCCATGCAGCCTCGGTGTATCAACCTTCTGGCTTCCATCACTGATATGACACAGCGAGGTAATACTCTCCTTTCGCCAGAGAATCTCAAAGGGGATCCCTCTGATCTCCGGAACTCAACCTCTTTAGTGAAACAATCTACTGAAACTCTATGTCTGCTCAGCCAATCCATCCCAAGGATGGCATCAATATCCGTCATCTCAAGGGGAATTAAGTCTGCCTCGAGTACCGCATCCCCTATCATGACCTCACATCTACTATAGACTAAATCTCTGTAAAGGTGCTCACCAAGAGGAGTGATAACTATTATTTCCTCATCAAGTGGCAATAAGGATTTACCCATCTGGCGGGCAAAAGACGCTCTCACATAAGAGAAATTTGACTTGGTGTCAATAAGGACACTGGCGTCGACTCCAAATATCCTCATGATCCCTAAATGTGAGGAAGGGAAAGAGATTAAAGATATTTAAAATGAAAAGAAAAGTAGACAAAAACATATATATATGTATATCAAACTAGTTAAGTTTCTAAAGCTTTAACTAGTCCAAAACTGTATATCAACATCATGATATACTAGATCCCATAAAAAAAGTACAATCAAAAACACTACACGGAGGGGTCTGCAGGAGGATTTCCCATAATAACATTGGGGTTTGCCTGTGCGTCCTCCTAGGTCATCGCAAACACACGAACCTGGGCCCTAGGCTGCTGTCGTGACGGTTCTGACACTGTACTACTCCTGGCTGTAGTCCGAGTAGCTGTAAGAGCTGAGTGCGCAGGTACCCCCTGCTGGCCTGTGCCAGAAGTACTACTACGACTCCGCAAAGTCGGTCCTCCTCGACCTAAATCTGAGCAGACACTTATAATGTGACCTTTCTTCCCACACTGGAAGCAAAAAATCGGTGCTCTACACCCAAGTGCATGATATTTGTCGCATCTGCGGTAGAAATGTCGTCTCCATGCCGTAGACTGTGTAGTGACATTAGGGCTGGTGCCGCAAAACTCTGTAGTCGAGGTGGTGTCATCTACACTCTATATCTACTGTACCACTACTGCCATTGCCTCAAGGCGTCGAGTGGTGGTAGAGGAATCTCAGTTGTAGCAGTCGGTAGAGGTGCTGGAGGTGGCACTAGTGAAGGTGCGTAAGAAGAGGAAGCATCCTCTGGTACTCGTGAATTCTCAGGTGCCACAAGTGCATCAGACAAAAATTCTGCACACTTTCTACCATTCTCCTTGACCTTTAAGGTGATTTTAGCACACAATAACATTTCATTATACTCAACCAACAACACCACACCTTTCAGCCCATATACACATGCATATACTCACCATTCAATCAAATGAAATCTTATTCAATCCTCAATTAATCTTTCCTAATACACAATCGCAATTACGTCATCAATTTCTAAATATTTTTAAGGTTTATCCAATTTCCCTAATTTTGTTCAAATCTCAATTCTTCAATTTATGAATACACTCTAATGTCATCAATTGCATTTCATTTTTTAAATAAGTAACACATTGAAAGTCAAGTAATGCAACCATAAAGATTATTTAAGGTTGGAAATAATCATAAAATAATAAATCTTCTCTCAAAATAGAAATTCTTTGAAAAATCATAAAATTTTCGATTTTCATCCAAATGTCTCAACCCATATATCATTTTCAACGTATTAAAGTCTAGTTTCAAAATACGAAGATCGTATTTGAATTACCTATATGCAAAACAACCTATAATGTAAAACAATGCATCTATCCTTAAGCTCTAACCCTAGATTCAAATACTTTCATGCATATTTCGAATTAAACTCTAGAGAAACCATTCAAACCAACTCAATTCGATTCTATTATTCCTTAGCATGCTTCTTCCGTATCAAACGGCCTAATTTATGTAAATGCCTAAACTTAATCCTAAGATTTAATTATAGATCTTCAGAAATGCATTCAAATCAAATCTAAATACATCATAAATATATAAAGATCTCTCCATCCTAGATTCACTCAATTTATCGAAGAAATCAACATTTTACCTCACCAAGGGTTTTCGGATCGTAGACCCAGCTTTTGTGCGCTGTTCGATTTAGTCCGAACCCTGCAACACTATTAAACAGATGTAATGCGTAGTAATTTAGCCTAACATCATACGAGATCGAAACCCTAGAACCAAAATTCTGAACTCAGCCCTTACCTACAGAGAATGGAGTTTGTAGGCAGCCTAGGCTTTTTGAGATCCTGTTACTGTCAGTTTGGGGCTCCTGCAAAGATTGCAGGAGCGCTCTCGACTGAGGGGAATTAAGGCGCATGAGCGCGCGAGCAGGGAAGAAGCACTACAGCCGCACGCGTACGCGCGGGAGCTGTCGCGCGCTGCAGTCGGGCGTGCAGGGGCTATCGTGCGCTGCAGTCGCGCGCACAGGGGAGCTGTCACGAGCTGCAGTCGCACGCGCAGGGAAAGAGAGAGAGAGAGAGAGAGATCGCGATAGAGAGTGAGAGAAACAGTGAGTGAATGAGAGCGATTCGAAGAGAAATCACAAGAGAGAGAGCAGGTAGTGAGAGAAATAGAGAGAGAAACGGAGAGGAAGAACCGCCACTTGTGGTGGCGTGGGCGACGGAGGAGAAGAAGTGAGACTCGCGATTCGCAGGAGAGAGAGAGTGCGAAGGAAAAAGAGGGACAGAGAGTAGTAGAGAGAGAAAGAAAGAGCGAGAGAAATCGGTAAAAGAGATAGAGATGGTGGAGGAAGGAGGTGGTGGCGGAGGCGATCGATTGCAGCGGCGGCAGGGCGGGAAGGCGAAGGGTTGTGCAGGAGAGGAAGAGGCGGGGAGAGAAAGAGAAGGAGAGAGAAGGAGAATTAGGGCTTTAAGCCCTAATTCGATTTTTGTTTTTTTTTTATATTATTATTATTATTATTATTATTATTATTATATATAGATATTTATAAGAATAGATTTATAAATAAATAAAAGAGGGAATAAATAATTTAATAAATAAAATTTATTTTTATACTTGCTTCATATTTCGAATCGGAAATACAGATACTTTTGAATATACTAAAAATTTGAATTAAAAACCCAAAAATTGAAAATCAATATAAAATAAAAATTCTCTCTATATAAATAAACTGAGGAATATTTCATTAAATTCAGGAACGGGAGTACAAAAGTACGACAACGCAGAGTCGGCGTTACATTGGCGTGGTTGATGAATTGATTGCCAAGAATTGGAACTTAATTTTTTATGATGTAAAGCCAATATTAATATAAATATGGAAAGTCAAGAATATAGAAATCCAAATAAAGAAAAGTCTATTCTAAAATATAAATAACTCGAACCCTCATACCATATGGAGATTTTCTCCTAAGGATAGATTATCTAAGGGAATAGTCAACATGGTATCTCAAATGGATGTGTCTTGAATCGAGATATCGTATTTATATGTTTTCTTTTGCTTGTAATGGTTGTCTATTAGGACAATGATTATGTACTAAAGAAAATTTTAATCTTTTTTAATGTAAAGTTTCTTTTAAGTATATGTTGGATATGTTTGTTATTTTGTATAATCATGTATGGGAAAAAAAAAAAAAAAAAAAAAACAAATGTCCTTTGAATAGAATTTTAAGTCGGTAGAATTTAAGTAATTTTTATCCAAAATTTAAATATTATTTAAATACCTTGTGTATTTAAATGAAAATTTTAGATTAGTAGAATTTAAATAATTTTCATCCAAAAATTGCAATATTGTTTAAATATTATGTATATTTATATGGGAGATTCTTTGGTTGGAAGAATTTGCATAATTCTCACCTAAAACCTATTGAATTTTATAGTTTTAAATTAAATTTTTGATTGTGATACATTAGTACTATAGATAATGATTGAAAATTTAATGAACTTTTGATTTTATATTTAATGTTAACCTGTCGTAAATGTTAATTTTGAAGTATAAAATTGTGTATATGATATGAGCATGAATAATTATGTTAGACCCTTTTAAAGTCCAGACCATGACATCAAAATCTACTATTGTAGACATAAATAAATGTGATAAATTGAATATCATCAATTATAACATGTGGTGCTATAAAATTTGGTATGTGCTAGAGGAACAAGATGTCTTGGATGGCATCAACCATGTCATGTAAGACCTTAGTGTGGGCAATACTGTTCAGTATAGGAGATATTAAGATACTTACCATGCATGGAAATGGATAGATTCCACTACTTAAGCGATTTTGGTTAACTTTGTAATTGATGACATAATACTCGAATGTGAGCAATTTGCGACAACTCATTACATCTGGGTGTACCTCAAGGAGAAATATAGAGGTACTAGTAACTTATTTTAGACAAATGACTATAAAGTTTAATACCTACGAAAAGTGAGGTGGCCACAATATCAAACAACATTTAAGGGTTATGTCTAATATAATTACAGAGTTGTAATGAGTTAGTCATGGCCTCTCCAATAAACAACAAATTCAAACCTTGATCTAATTCCTTCTTGACGTGTTGGAGCATCTGAAAGTTAATTTGACTCACAATGATAGTGTGAAGACTTTCTGAGATTCTGCTCGCCATGTTGAGCATAAGGTTGAGTGGCTTTATACTACAAAATCCACAGCTGATGTTTTATTGCAAAATCTAGTTCCAAGAAAATCTCAGGTTTTAAGTGTAAAGGGAACTAAAACAAAAGCAAGAAAGGAAAGGAAACTAGAGATAGATCACATAAAAGAACAATCTTGGCGTAAGAACCGATGCAGATGCTTCAGTTTGGCATACATCTCTAGTGTTGTTTTATTGGCTGGATCATATCATGTATGGATTATAGACTTTGGAGCCATAGATCAGGTGACTAGAGACCATGAGGAGTTTCTGGTCTTTCATCGAATGCCTTCTGGTACAAGGTGGATTTATGAGGGGAACAATGTAAGAGTGGAGGTTAGAACAGTTGACACTTGTAAATTGAACTTACAAAGTGATTGAACTCTCACCTGCATGATATTCTCTATGTGCAAAAAAATTAACAAAATTTAATATTTGTTTTATTCTTTTGAAGTTTGGTTATGTTTTTGAACTTTTCTAGCGGAAGGGTTAATTTATATTTAAATGACATATACTTTGGTTCTGGACAGTTTAGAATAGTTTTATGGTTTTCTAATATGACCAACAAATGTTTAACTATTATGTTGACCATGATCTTTCGTTAAATATTTGTTTGTGTAGTAATGCGAATGTTGATGATTTAACATAGCATGCTAGACTTAGTCACACAGGACAATATAGGATGAATCGATTAGTGAAGGAAAAACTATTGATTTCATTTACAAAAGTCAATTTGCTAACGTGTGAACATTGTCTTGCCAACAAAATGATGAAAAAATCATTTAAAAAGGACATACGAGCTGAATTTCCATTACAAGTAGTCCGTTCAAATGTTTGTGGTCTAAAGAATATGAAGGCTAGATATGAAATTTCATATGTTATTATATTTATAGATAATTTGACATGATTTTGTCATGTTCATTTGATTTCTCGCAAATGTGAAATACTTGAATGCTTTAGATATTATATGAACGAGATAGAAAATCAAATGGATAGGATAATCATGGCCTTTAGAATGGATAGAGGGAATAAATATCTATTAGATCAATTAAAGGATCTATGTAAGAAAGAAACATAATCTGAAAATTGACCATTCCTTATACACCTCAGCTGAATGGCGTTGTAGGGCGAATGAATGAGATATTATTAAATATAACAACATCCATGATGACACAGGCTAACTTGCTGATTTCCATTAGAGGAGATGCAATGTTGACTGCAACCTATATTTTGAAAAGAGAACCTTTAAAATCAGTACCAACGATATTATATAAGCTTTGGACTAGTGGAAAGCTATGCCTGGGTGATCTGTAGACCTTGGGGATTGGCTGCATATATTCTAGATTTTTAAATAAGTTCAGAAAAATTGGGTCACCATGGAAGAAAGTATATCTTTATAAGATATTCTGACTAGTGTAAAGGTTATGTATTCATTGGTAAACGAGAAAAAGGTATTGTAACAAAAATTGAATCAGGGAATATCAATTTTTTGAAAAATAAATTTTTTAATAGAGGTGACTTAAAAGACCTAGAGTCTTGTGTGAATTAGTTAATTCAGAGGATGGCACTATCAATAGTAAACCATATGAATCGTGAAAAAATGAGTTAGATATTGATCCCAGTAAAAGTGATTCAAATTCTAGTGATCCAATTAACTTACAAACTCAGAAAAGTACTAGGAAAGGGGTGCCTAAGCATTATTTTGAGATTAAAGGGCACGTATTAATTGTTTCTCTAAGAAATGAAGAAGAGTCTGAGAACATATATAAGTCCCTCTCTTGTCCTACCGAGAATGAAAGAAAAAAAGCAATGAAAGAAGGAATAGGAGTCAATAGAGTCCAGCCATGTTTGGAAATTGGTTGGTTATTGGAAACAAGTGGATTCTCAAAACCAAGTATAGGGTAGATGGAACTATTGAGAGGTATAAAACTCAATTGGTAGCAAAAAGTTACACTTAGCAAAAGGGTGTTGTTATAAAGAAACATTTTCCCAATAATGAGATTTACCTCCATTTGCCTATTGTTGGTAAGAGTGGCCAATTTAAATTTAGAATTATATCAGATGGGTCTGAAGATTGCCTTTCTCACTGGAGAACTTGAGGAAGAAGCTTATATAGTACAACTAGAGGATTTTGTCATTAAAGGCTATGAAGACAGAGTACATGTAACATCGAAAAGTCAGTATTAGAAAAATTTTTATTTAATTTTTTATTTTCTCTAGAAATCCTGAGAGAAACTAGTTGTAAATTAACTTTGAGTTTTTGGAAGTAGACAAAAAATTTCAATATTTGGATTTTTCAATTTTATTCTCCCACAAAATTACCAAGTGTTGGAATTATTCAATCTGTTTTGTTATATAATTCATAAAGTGTTAAGTGGCTTAATGATGTAAGTTCCTTTTGGGAGAAACCTTGAATGCATGAGTTCAAAACCTATGGGATGCAAGATGTTGGATTTTTGCGGGATTAAGTAGTTTTGGGCTGTCCTACACCATTCTGCGGTTGGCTTGTGAAAATGGAGATTGTGAGAGAGAGGGTGACTCATGGGGAAGTTGGGTTGGCTTATAGGTATGGATTGTGAAGTGGGAGACATTTGATAACATGTTGGGTTGGCTTAGAACTGACTTATAAGATGATAGGTCACCTTGTGGAAGCCATGAGACACCTTGGGAGTGAAGGGTGAGATCACAAGACGCCTTGTGCCATAAATGAGACACCTTGGGAGTATGGATTGAAGAGATGGGTCACCTTGTGCACTAGGGGGGATGACCCAAAGGGATTTTAGAACAGGGTTCAAAGACTTGGTTGAGCTGGGTCATCCTACGCCATAGAATGGGTCGACCCATGCTGTGACTTGTGAAGGAATGGGTCATCTCGTGCTTTGCTGAATGCTCTAGGAGTGTGTATTAAGGGAGCAGGACGCATTATGGGGAGATTGGGTTCTCCTATGCTTAGGATGAGACACCCTGAAGGCATGCAGGATGAAATATCTCAGGCATGGAATGCTTGGGTCGACCTGCATAAGTTGGTGGCTCATCTTGGGCAACCAACAGGGGTGAAATTCTGAGGCTCAACATTATTGGGTCATCCTGTCCAAATCCTTGGGTTGATCCAAGGCTTAATAAATTTTGAAGATGGATCGTCTCAGCCTATGCTTAAGTTGCCCTGAGCCCCTGCACAACAAAGGAATAGGTCGCCTTGCCCATGAGCAAGATAATCTGGCCAAGTAGAAATTGAACTATGGGTCGTCTTGCCCATTTTGTGAGTCACGCTATCTATTTGAGTCTCAATAAATTGAGATATAAAATAACCAAAAAAGACAACCAAACCCAACCCAAATCCTTGAATCATCAAGGGCAAGATGGTAATTAATAAATTCATTAAAAATTAGGCTTACTAAAGCCTTAATTTCTATTATTTCCCTCATTCAATCATTTCACTTGCACACTCAACTCCTCTCTCTCTCTCTCTCCCTCCCTACGTTTTCACTCTCTCTCCCTCACTCTTGATTTCTTCCTCTAGAAAATCAATTACATCTTTATTAAATCACTTCAACAGACTTCCCAATACTCTAAACAACTCAAGGATTAAAGTGAAATTGAAGAAAAACCAAGGTTTGCCTCAGGAAGAGAAAACCTAGGGTTTTTGAAGTCCAGCCTTCAAAACTCACTCTAACTCCAAAATTGAGGTAATTTCTTACTCTTAATTTTGAGTTTAGTCTTCTCATTAGTGTATTGAAATTTATTATGAAAATTTGATGAGTTTATTGGAGATTCAAAACCCTAAGGTTAGTAAATGGTGAAAATTATGGGAAATTGTAAATAAAGATTGTATATAGATGTAAATGACATATCAATGATGGAATTAGAATATACATTCCTGAATTGGAGAAATTAGGATTTGTGATGAATTAGAAAAAATTCATAAACCCTATAAATTGATGTGATTTAACAATAAAATTGTTATTATTGTCTTAAGATAAACAATTGGAGCCAAGGAAGGATTACATTGGAATTAATTTGAGAAATTGGGAGTGAATATCCTTCCAAGAGATGAGTGGATGGTTATGTTGCATATGAATGGGTAAAATGATTTCAAAATTGAATTATGAAATGAATTTTTGAAATGAGTTTTAAAATAAATTTGAAATGTTTTGTAATTGTGGTGTGCCCAAATTGAATTATTTCCAAGTCCATGACTCTTTTATTGATTTGATGAATTATTTGCACTATGTTACAATGAGACATTGATATATGAATTGTGGACTGCTCTTATTTGTATATGAGCACAAATCTTGATTGATGAACTGAATTTTTGTAACATGGTGCATGGATAAGAAGAAATAACTATAGTCTAAGTCTTGTTATGGACCGATCCATCAGGGAGGCGTGGTTAATGCTTGTTAAAATTTTACTTGGTGGTAGACAGGTTGGAGAGTCTCCTCAAACCGTTCCCATAATAACGTGGTGACACCTCATGGAATTTCGAGCCAATGCCAAGGAGAAGGGAATTTTATGAAAAATTGTGAAAAACCCCTTGGCGGAATCCTACCAATGATCATTGGTAGGAAAATGATTTTGGCAAACCCCAAGAATATTGAAAGAAAAATTCAAATTGTTTATTGAATTAGAAATCATGAGTAATGATGAATCTGATTTAAATTACATTTTACGTATACGGCTTTATTTTCTGTATTGAAATGAATTTTTGTCATATATATTTAGCACCACCACCCTAACCTTCATTCATGTTTATCATACCATTATACTCTATTCACTAAGTATTTTTAAATACTCACTCCCCTCTCTCTAATTTTTCAAAGGAAATTTAGATTGGTGTACAGACTCTGACTAGCACCGGTTGGAAGAAATTTGTTTTAAAAATCTTTGATAGGTACTAGACCTATAAATATTATTTTTGGGCACTATGTTATATGTATTTATGAAATGATTTAGATATCAGAATGTCTAGCGATACCATGAGACACGAAGTGAGATTTACAAGTGTTTCGAGATAACGCGACGATTGTTACGTACTTGGTGGGAGGGTCGGGCGTGACTGTACATAAATTGAACAGATCAATTTATAGCCTTGAGCAAACTTCAAGATAATAATATTTTAAATTTCATGAAAGTGTGATCTCTTATGATTTTATCATGATAGATAAAATCCATTGTGTTTATGTGAAAATGTCTATTAACAAATTTGTAATTCCATTCCTATATGTCGAGAATATATTGTTAGACGCGAGTGATGAGAAGTACGTCCTTTAGATTTTGAAATGGTTGTTTTCCAATTTTGAGATGAAGGATATGGGTGGGGAAGATTAGGAATTAAGATTCATATTGATCGTTCCAAGAGATTACTAGGATTATCTCAGGAGACCTATATTAAAAGGATTCTAGAATGATTCAGAATAAAAAATTGTAAACCTATTCATACTCCTATGGTTAAAGGCGATAGTTCAAGTGATAAGATGTGTTTGAAGACTCCTAAAAAATGGATGAAATGTCCAAATTACGATATTCTAATAAAATTGGGAGTTTAAAATATGCCATGATGTGTACTCGTTTAGACATTTATTATGGTATGGATTTGATCAGTAGGTGTCAATTTAATTCAAGAAATAGTCATTGGAACGTTGTGACAAGGATATTGAGAAACCAGAAAGGAATTGCAGATTATTTCATTTCTGATCAAGGAAAGGAACTAATATTGAAAAGATACACGGATCCTAATTAGGGAGGTGATTTAGACGAGAGAAAATTTACTTTTGATTTTATTTTCTTGCCAATGGTGGCTTTATCTCATGGAATAGTAAGAAACAAATTTATGTATCACTTTCTACAATGAAAGTAGAATATGTGGCTTGTGCTTCTACAATTTAAGAAGTTTTGGTTGAGTAGATATTTGTAATATTTGAGAGTAGTAAATAACTTAGTGAGAATTATGACGATTTATTGTAACAATCGATTAGCTATTGCTTATGCAAGAAACCCCGAATACTATGGCAAAACCAAACATATAAACATAAAATTCAATTTTATTGGAAACATGATTGAAAAGAGAGAAGTGATACAAAAATATGTCTTTATATTTGATGATTGTAACACCCAAAAATTCGGTATTAAAAAATTTTTATTTAATTTTTGAATTCTTTGTAAAATATTGAGAGAGAGATCGAATTGTTATTGACTCTGGATTTCCTTAATGTAACACTGAAAAATTTAATATTTGAATTTTTTAATTTATTATCTCATATAATTATCAAGAGTTAGAACTTTCAAATTAATTTTCCAGATAAATCACAAGGTGCAGAATAGTTAGGTGGTAAATTGTTTTAATTGTTGAAAAGAAAAGAGAGAGAGAACAAATTGGGAGTTCATAGGTTCAAAACTCCATGGATGCAAAATGAGAGATTTAGGTGTGATTTTGATGACAAGTAGACTTGTGGTAGGACAAGTTGACTTGTGGGTTTGGAATATGTAAAGGGCAAGTGGGCTTGTGGTCTCATACGTAGACTTGTCAGTTTGAGGAATGAGAGTGACAAATAGACTTGAGGGGAGGACAAGTAGACTTGTGATTTTGAACCAAATGGGTGGAGTCACCTCTTGCCATGGTCATCTCATGCCTCTGAAATATGAGAGGCAAGGCGGTGTGAGGGTGTTCAAGATGATTCTAGGCATAGAATGAGGGGTAGGTCGATGTGAGCCTAAGGTGAGACGACCTGGTGAGGGAAATCAAAGGCACAAGTCGTTTTGTGCTATGGAGGAGACGCCTTGACTTGGTTTGTAGGGCATATTTTGAGTCTTAGTCCCAGCAAGGCGACTTGTGGAGCCATCACAACGACCTGGTAAGTGTACAGAGTGAATTATCTGAGACTCAAACTTGGCAGGTCGCCTTGTGCGAGAAGGCAGGTTGATCTGGTTAATGTATCAGACATGTTTCTGAGGCGTTGCACAAACAGGTCGTCTTGTCCAATTTTCAGGTCGACTTGGGAGTTTGGAATTGTGCATTTTCAGGTCGATGTGCTTACCAAATTAGTCGACTTGCTCCCTAAATACCCTAGACTCATGAGATGACCTGTGAACCTTGGGATCGACCTATGCACATGAAAAATGGGTGAAATGGCCAAAATACCCTCCAAACTCAAATAACACTCAAAACCTAGGAAAGGTAAAATGGTAATTTTAATTCAAAAAATTAACAAAAGGTTGAATGAGCCCCCAAATGCATTATTCAACTTCCTCACTCTTTTTCTCACTCTCTGGGAACTCTCTCTCTTTTTCTTCTCATACCCTCCCAATCTCTCAACAAAATCAACTTTTTTCCTACAAAATCACTAGACCCACTGAATTACCCTCTAAAATCCTCAATTAACTTGCAAAGAGGAGGATTTAGTAGAGATTTAGGGTTGTGCAACGAAAGAAAAAATTAGAGTTTTTGAAACCCCACTTCCAAAACCCCGTCCAACCCCAAAATAAAGGTAATCTCTCCTTCCTAACTTTGGATGTAGCTTCTTTATTACTTGATTGAAATGTATTATTAAAATTTTTGGAGTTTTGCTAGAGATCAAACCCTAAGGTTTATGAATGATGGAAATTTTTGAAATTTTGTAAATAAAAAATTTTATGTATAGGCAAATGACATATACATGGTGGAATCAGAACATAGACTCATGAAATTGAGAAATTAGGGTTTGTGATAAATTAAGGAAAATTCATAAACCCTAAAATTTGAGATAAATTAATATTAAAATTTTGATTATTGGTTTAGGATAATTGATTTGGACCCAAGAAAAGGATTTCATTGGATTGGATTGCGAAATTCAGAGTGAGCACCCTCCCAAGAGGCGAGTAGATGGTTATGTTGCATATGAATGGGTAAAATGATTTCAATTATGATTTATAAATTGAATTTTCAAATAAGTTTGAAATAAATTTGAAATATCTTTGTGATTGTGGTGTACTCCAAAATGAAATGTTATAAACCCATAGCTCTTTCAATAATGTTATGAATTGTTTATACTATGTTACAATGGAACATTGATATATGGATTATGAACTTGCTCTCGTTTATATATGAGCATGAATTTGGAATGATGAATTGAATTTCTGTAACACAGTGCATGAAATGAATTAAATGACTATAGTCTAAATCTTGCTACGGACCGGTGCCATCGGGGCGGCGTGGTTAAGATTGGTTAAAATTTTGCTTAGTGGTTGGCGTGTTGGAGAGTCTTCTCAAGCCATTCTCGTGATAACGTGTGGCACCCCACAGAACTCTGGGTCAACGCCAATGTGAATGAGATTTTATAAAAAATTATGAAAAACTCCTTGGCGGAATACTACCAACGGTCATTAGTAGAAAAATGGTTTTGACAAATCCAAGGATTTGAAAGAAAAATTCAATTTGTTTATTGAACTGGAAATCATGAGTCATGGTGAATGTGATTTAATTTCATTTTATATGAATGGATTCATTTATTAAAATCAGATACATTTTGACATACATGTTCGATACCACCACCTTCACCCCTCATTTATGTATTATATGTCATTACAATCCATTCATTGAGTATTTATAATACTCACTCCTCTCTATAATTTTTCAGAGGAAGCTTAGATTGGAGACGTAGACGTCATCTTGTGCTATTCTGGTTGAATCTTGGTAGGTAACATTTGTGAGATTATTTTTGGAAATTATGTAGTATGAGTTATAAAAGGAAATTTTTATACTTTTCATTATTTTTGGATTTGTTAAATACTTACTTTATCTTCTTTAGGCAAGTATTTGAAAAATCCATACTTTTATGATGGAAAATTATATTTTCTTGCTTTAAAGATTTCTTTTGCAAACCTAATTGCCTTCATTGGAACATTTGAGTTATATGGTGAATTTTGAATATATTTTGACTATGAGAATTTTATGAAAATGTTTGGGAACTATCTGGAAAGTCGGGATAGCCTATAAATGATTTGGTATTGATTTTTATTCATGAAATGAGTTGGATATCGAAATGTCTTGCAGTACCATGGGACGTAGAGTGGAGTTCACACGTATTTTGGGACAATGCGGCGGTAGTTATGTGCTCGACGGGAGAGTTGGGGCATGACAATGATGGTTAATCCTTTTACAAAACTAGTACCTAAAGACATGTTTAGATCACTTGAGTTGTATAGGTTGAGATTGTATTTGCGACAACAATTGTGATTGCAATCATATTCATAATATATATATATATATATATATAATGTAATGCTCATATTCATTGATGTTTGAATTTTGTTTTTGCATCCAAAATTTTTGTGTCTACGTTTGAAAGTATGTCAGATAAGTTTTGAAAATTGACTCTTTCATACAAGCAATCATCTCTAATATCTGTGTGATACGTAGAGATGAGCAATATTAATTTGTAATGGATTAACATACATGCTGCCTTAGTAGAGCACTAAGATAAGATTATCGGTTGCATATACATATGTGGTAATCGAAATAAATTCCCCATAATCTATTGAACTTATTTAATAGCTGGGTGTGAATTTTTCTTGATATTATGAGATTTTCGAGAACTTGTAAAAAGAAAAACTTAGGTCAAGTATTGTATACATTTGGATTAAAATCTATACGATGCATTAAATTTAGAAAAGAAGATATATGCTTTCAGATGGGAAGAAAAAATATCGTAACATGTATTTCGTACAACGTGTGCTTACGTGACTATAAGGATAATAAAATGGTGCGTCCCTTTTCATCTCATCATGTGAGACCTAGGAGGTTCATATTCGATCTCAAATTATATCTTTAAGACTTTTGATTGCCTTTACAAATTTTATTTTAATGTTGCTACTTTATTATGACACCAAGAGACCATGTTTGATTTGGTTTGGTGGTATATGTCTATGAAAATAGTTAAGGTCAGATTGAAAGTTAGTAGTAGAAAAGGAAGACTATCTTTGATCAATACATTACTTTATATTCATAGACCAATCAATTATATCTATAACTTATTTACAGACTAGTCAATCATGTCTATAACTTAGTGTTTAGAGACGTAATTATGAATATATGATTAAATTTGAGTCAAATATACTTTATATTATTTTAAAGGATGAAAGATATGTTGATTGTGACTAGTAAAAGAAATCTAAAGTATGGCAGGATACAATGCTCTCATCACCACATTAGAAGCGAGTTGTTATATATTCTTAATAAATGTATAACCCTAAAGTTCTTAGTATTCTTGCAGCTCACATGATCCACTTGCTAGTATTAAATTAGTGTTTGATTGTAATGATCGTGCTATATGTGAGTTTAATCCTCATACAAATAGGATGTTGGTAAATGGATTAGGGTCTGCCCATGAGAGTAGATCCAAGTCAAGATCCTAAACCTAATTGAATTTTGAATTTGAAAAGAGAGATGTTAGGAAGTAGTTTTCAGGAAACCACTCCTAACCCTCTTTCTCTTTTTTGCGGTAACCTCTCCCTCTCGAATTTGAACACAAGAGAAGAATGTACATTTTATTGGCAAAAAGTGTGAGAGAGAACATCTTCTCATCATTAAAAATAGAGCAAGGATTGATCAATCTCTACTAAAGGCATTTGGATTGTTGTGATATCTTCTAAATCTAGAATATCCAATTGTCGAAAAAGTTAAGTAATTCTAATCCAACTTAGATGCGGGAATTTTATGCTTGAAAATCATATTTGTTGATATGCTTAAATCCTTCACGGTGGGTGCAAAGGATGATATCATTGTCAAGAGGTTTGAATTGTTGTTGAGTTAATATGAGACCTTTGAGGAAAGTAGTCCGGCACCAAAAACCTTGGTATAGGTACGTATCTTCCCCCATATACCAACCATCACCAGTTGTGAGTGGCGACCTTGTCTTTCGAGTACCTTTGAGAACTGAAGGACCCCATTTTCAATTTGAGCTTTATATGATAAAATCAATTATTTATTAATGAAATCCAGTCCCCTTCAGAATTGAAAGAATCCATTTTCAATTTGAGCTTTATATGATCAAATCAATTAGTTATTAATGAAGCCCGTTAAATGCCCATTGAATAGCCACAAATCTCATCAATCATAAAGAAGTCCCCTATACCAACGTGGATTGGCTCAACTGGAAATGAGATTGAGTACCTTTAAGTATGACCGAGATTCAACTCCCGCTGGAAGTATCAGGCGCTCATGTGTATGGAGCGTTCCCCGTTGGGAGATTCGTCCTCTGAAAGAAGCCGCTGCAGTGATCGGTCCAGATTTAGTTGAGGCAAAGCCCTGGATACCGGGCGATGTCCAAAACAAGATATAAAAAAAAAATAAATAAATAAATAAAATAAAGAAGTCCCCTATATCAAAAGTGATATTTTTATGTTCGCTTATAGTAAGATCTTATTGATACATCTCTTTTTGTTTGTAGGTATACCATGCGAAGTACTAAGACATCTTCCCGCCCTTCTGGTGGAGAATATAGGGACTCCATCAGGTTAGACCTCCATAGCCGGCCCACTGGCGCCCTTACAGGAAGACTTGGCCTTAAGCCAAATTAACTTATGACGTAATAATACATAAACGTCTTTATTGAACATTGTTACATAATATTACTCGAATTTATTGAAGATTGATCCAAGCAAAAAGCTTGACAAATTGACAACAGAATCAGAACACTCACATTGCTATGAGAAGAAAGCTAAAACTTCAAGCCGGAGCCATTTAGCTTTTCTTCTATGATCCTGTCAAGACGGTTTGCCATGTCGACTGTAAGATGATTCACCCAATCTCCAATCTTGCCTTTCCGGAAAAATATTTTGGCGGGATATTCACCGTCAACTATCACAGATCCAAGTTTTCCACTCTTATTAACCTCCAAATTGCTAAGTGTCTCAAAGCTACAGAACTCAATAATCTTTTTGACACAGCCGTCTGCCTTTTCCTGCAATGAAAATGGATAACCCATAAAGTCGGCCAATTTTTCCACATAATATGAAGGGTCTCTCTTTATGTCTTCATATTTCAAGAACAATATTTTGTCAGGCCTTTCAGAGCTTGCTTCCCAGTATTCCAAACAATGGTCCCAAAAAGGGCCAAACAGTACTATTCCTTGGCAAAACAAGTCAAATGCCTTCTCCAAGGAAATCGGTTCTTTGTCATAGAAATAGTTCGCATGATACCACCATGACACGAAAGCATCTTTTGGATCCCGGCAAATGTACACAATCTTGCAATCCGACGATATTATTGAAACTGGCAGTGACGAATACGGTATGTGTGTGGATGTCAATGGAAATTCTCGACGTGCATTAATTCCTTGGGCTTGCTCAAATTCTATGTAGGAAACACAAGTGGATGGCGGGGTGGTGAGTAGAGGATGAGATGAGAAGTCAAAGTTGGTTCGGGTCATGATGGAAAAGGCCAAGGCCTTAAGCCAATTTGTGCCGGATTTTGGGTAGGTGCATAGGATGACATCTTTGTCAAGAGGTTTGAAGCGTTGTCTGGCTGAAATGACCCCTTTTAGGTGTGGAGATGTGTACCAAAACCCCTGGTACTTGTATAAATTTAGCGACCAATTCCAGGAGTCCCCAACAGGAAGTGTTGTGATTATATCGTCGTAGTCTGGTTGGGGCTTGCTGTACTCATCTTCCACCTGCTGTTTACTAGTAATACTGCACTCACTCAGGTGAGAATTTGAGGACTCCATTGATTCTACAAGATATTACTTCACTGCTTACTGGTTTCATTTTTTTATATACAGCGAGTGTTCAACTTGCCCTTCATCATTTCGAATATTTTAATTGCAGTTCCGGCGATTTCTCCGTCATGTCGGGATGTAACATAAAATAATAATTTAAGTTTTATTTACAATATAATTTATCTTCTGCCTTCAAAGCCCTACATTTCATAGAAAAAAATATATATTTTAATTAAAACATTATTATTATGAGTAGAATAAAATAAAATACAAGTGAGTTGAGATGGGTTGTGCTCGATTAAGATCATCCAAATACCACTGTAATATATATATATATATATATATATATATATATATATATATATATTTACCCATAGTCTATTTTCAAATTAATTTTTATTTAATTATTGTACTCAAACAAAATGCTCTTGTTGTGGTGTATGTGTCACATCTTTGTCAAGAGGTTTAAAGAGTTGTTTGGCAGAAATGATCCCTTCTAGGCAAGCAGGTGTGTACCAAAACCCCTGGACGGTAAATTTGACGGCATATGCCTCATATATTACCTATATTTCTTACAGACTACCTTTTATGGACGGTAAAAATTTTCTGACGTTTAGATGAAACGTCAGAAAATAATAATAATAATAATAATAATAATAATAATAATAATAACAAAACAAAGGGCATCAAACTATTTGGAGGTTGTATGAAATTTATATCTTGTTATTCATATTTTTGTTAGTTTAGGAACAAAAATTGAAAATAAATCCATCTAATTCATAATTAATTTCACTAGAAATAATAAAAGTATTAGAAAATTTCATGTTTAACTTAAAATTATAAATTATATTTGATTCTCAAATTAACTTATGACTATTGTAATTTTTTATATAGAAAATATTTGGATGTTTGTTTAAATTTTGTCTACTAGTTTTGAATTGATTTCTGTATTTTTAGAATTTATTTTTACCATTTAATATTTAAAGTTTAATGATTAAATGAATATCAAATTATACTTAAAAGCTGATTCTCCAAAAACTTACACCAAAAGTAATTGTCCGATAAAGTATACTCATATATACCACCATTTTTTTTTTTTTTGTGGTCTTATATCACTACTTAGATATAAAAAGAAACTAAAAAAATAAAATGAAAATTGCTATGAGTCTAATGAGAGCAAGAGAAATATAGTAAACTATTTTTGAAAATTTATTTAATTTTAAATATTAATTATATTTTAAGAATAATAAAATAATCATTTGTCATAATAAAAATATAAAATATCTAAATATCTAATTATTAATTATAAGATAAATAATATAAAAAATTATAATTACAATTAAATAATTAAATAATTTATTAAATATAAAAAATATATAATTTAAAAAATATTAAAATTTTTAATATAAATATTAATTAATTTAATATATTAAAATAATTTTAAAATGAAAAATATTACATGAGATGTTATTTCCCGTGGCATAAAGATGTTAATCCGATAAAAAAGAAAATCTCCATGACACAATAAAATTTCCTTGTTCCTAAAGGATTTTAATTCTCTCTCAAGGAAATCTAAATCATTTAAAAATATTTGATCAAAAAAACCTGTCATTTCGAAAGATCTCAAACAAATAGAAAAATATGGTTTTCTGTAGCCTGTGAAAGACTATATATACAAAATATAAGCAACCAGTATAAGGGAACACAATTCTTCACAAGGAGATATAACAACCAGAGGACTATACATACACTATCAAAGGTAGGGCTTCATGCCCAATTCTATACACCAACAAAGGTAAGACTTCAACTCCATAGCTGATTCTATACAATCATAGATAATGACTCCATAGCCAATTTTATACCATCAGAGAGGTATGAATTAATACTCAATTTTATACATGATTGAAGGTATGATTTCACACACATACATCATACGGATTACATCACGTGACATTATATATACAATATACGATATGCTCTCATAC